>KZ454678.1:538903-574631 GCA_002786265.1 Apostasia shenzhenica
AACACCCATTAATGGTTTTATGATTCTGAGATAAAAATTATTTGCAGAAGAAATAATAAGTCAAAATCTTATCCTCGGACTCGATGGTGAAAATCTAAAAGAATGAGAACAAATTGTATAATTTACAGAAGAAAATGTTTTAAACTTGGGCAATAGAACATTAACGGGAAAAACTGATCTTTATGTGGGTTGACAGTTGCTAACTTTATCCGTAAGTAGCGAAGGATGTGTTGGGTAGAATCCAAAGAATGATTCCAAATAATAAAAGATACTTGGTGGTGGAAAGATTGATGTACAAAAAAAATTAAGGAGAAGAAGATTTGGTTATAAATATTTGGTTTAAAATAAAAAATAAAGATAAGTTGGAGAAATATAAAAGTGGTTCGATAAGAATCTAAAAAAGCAATAGACAATGTAAAAAAATATGGCTCTTTGAGATTTATATAAGAAGTGACACTAAAAAAGGAAAAAGACAATTTATATTAGATTGCTAAGACAAGAGATAGAAAAATTTAAAAATTGGTAATTTGAGTTTAAACTATATATAAAGATGAAGATCAAAAAGTACTTTTCATGGGAAAGGATGTGTTGGGAGAATCCAAAGGAATGATTCCAAATAATAAAGATACTTGGTGGTGGAAAGATGATGTACAAAAAAAAATTAAGGAGAAGAAGATTTGTTATAAATATTGGTTTAAAAATAAAAATAAAGATAAGTGGGAGAAATATAAAGTGGTTCGATAAGAATCTAAAAAAGCAATAGACAATGTAAAAAAATATGGCTCTTGAGAATTTATATAAGAAGCTAGACACTAAAAAAGGAAAAAGACAATTATATAGAATTGCTAAGACAAGAGATAGAAAAATTAAAAATGTAATTGAAGTAAAATATATTAAAGATGAAGATCAAAAAGTACTTTTCATGGGAGAAGATATCAAAGATAGATGAATGAGTTATTTTCAACAGTTTTTCAATGAAGGTTGTGAAAATTCAATTGATCTTACGGAATTAAGCACAAAAAAAGTAAAAATCACTCTTACATCCGACGTATTAGTAAAGCTGAAGTCTGGAAAACCTTAAAAAAGATGAAACATAAAAAAGCAGTAGGACTAGATAACATCCCAGTAGATGTTTGGAATTGCTTAGGAGATGAAGGAGTTTCTTCGCTCACTATATTGTTTAATATAATTTTGAAGAGTAAAAGGATGTCAAATGAATGGAGAAAGAGTACACTAGTATCTATTTATAACAATAAAGGCGATGTACAAAATTGTGTCAATTATAGAGTAATTAAATTAATGAGTCATATTTTAACATTTTGGGAGAGGGTGATCGAACAAAGGTTACGCCATAATACTAACGTATCAGAGAATCAGTTTGATTTTATGCTAGGTAGATCTACTATAGAAGTCATTCATTTATTAAGAAGTTTAATATACACGAAAGGATAGAATGAGTATATCCTAAAGAAAGTTAGTGTTGCATCAATTGAGGATAAACTTAGAGAAAGTCGCTTAGATGGTTTGGATATATAAATCGTAGGCCAATTGAAATTCCAGTTAGAAAAATTGAGCTATTAGATTTTGCCCATCTACAAAGAGGAAGAGGGAGACCAAAGAAGCCATGACAAGAAACTATAAGAAGTGATCTTAGTTACTTAAACTTAGATAAGAATTTGGTAACTGATAGAGCGCAATGGAAATAAAAGATTCATGTATCCGACCCCACTTAGTGGGATTAAGGCTTGGTTGTTGTTGTTGATGAATTAAAAGTATCTTTAAGCAAATCTCAAACAAACAAGCACGGGATTTAGTTTTACATAGACAAGTTAAAGAGAATATGGTAAGTATATATTGAAACTCATCCTTATTCTCTTATTTGCATTTTAGAACCATGTGGCTTATGGGCAAATCTGACAATATCTATGGTGGCAGGCTGTTACATATTGTAGGATTCTTCTCCAATAGTAATGTCTATAATGCTTATCTATTTTTGCAACTAGGTTGTTGTTATACAAACCATGAATAGTAAAATAATGAATGAGATAGTTTCTTTACAAATATATCTTTACTAATGAATATTGTCTTGTTATCTTTGTTCTAAATGTTTCTAATTTTTTGCAGTACGTGCTGATTGGTTCGTTGGCATTGCTGGTTTTAACATCAAAAGAGTAGAACTTTACTGGTGAGCCTAACTGCAATAAATCACTTATGAGATGTACAATTTTCCCATTAAGCCAGTTATAGTTCTTTGTGGAATGAATAATTAGTTGATGAATGGCTTCAATCAATGTAGTTTAGTATGAAAAGTATTAAAGTTTCTAAGTACTTCTCTATTTTGTTTTGGTCTCCTTTTACTCCTTTTTTTGTTTCAATGTCCTGGAAGTGAAGGAAATGTTGAATTCGTGTAATAGGAGAAAGATTCCCCATTCCTTAGCCGTGAAGATATGTGGCCAAGAATTGGGATCCTTCATTTCTTCAAATGAAATTAACAGAGATACAATCAAATCAATTCCTGAAATGCATTTTTGGATCTTCCTCCATGTCCTGGCTATTCATGGAACTCGAGAACCGGATGACTCATTGCATACCCTAATCCATTACTGTACGAATAGCATTGAATGCTACGGCTTGACTCTTGAGCAACATAAGCTGTTTCTTTTCTTGTGCCTTTGAATCCAAAAGTATCTACAAAAGGCCAAGAAATCACCTGACCTTGGACATCTATAACAATTACATAAATAATGTTGAAACTTGATTGAATCCAATTCCTATAATGATAAATGTAAGTGCAATTGAGATTCCTTGAGAGTTATATATCAGTGCATTGATAGGACTATTCACTATTTCTTGAAGCTCCATCCCCCCTTCCCCCCATAAATCATATAGCTAAGACAATTAACTTGAGTAGAAGAGTTGCACCCTTGAGTAAATAGTGAATGGTCCTATCAACGCACAGATATATAACTCTCAAGGAATCTCAATTGCATTTACATTTATCACCTGACCTTTGGACATCTATAACAATTACATAAATATTGTTGAAACTTGATTGAATCCAATTCCTATAGTGTCAAATGTAAGTGCAATTGAAATGCCTCGAGAGTTATATATCTGTGCGTTGATAGGACCATTGACTATTTACTCAAGGGTGCAACTCTTCTACTCAAGTTAATTGTCTTAGCTATATGATTTATGGGGGGAAGGGGGGATGGAGCTTCAACAAATAGTGAATGGTCCTATCAACGCCCAGATATATAACTCTTAAGGAATCTCAATTGCACTTACATTTATCACTATAGGAATTGGATTCAATCAAGTTTCAACAATATTTATGTAATTGTTATATATAGATGTCCAAGGTCAGGTGATTTCTTGGCCTTTTGTAGATACTTTTGGATTCAAAGGCACAAGAAAAGGAACAGCTTATGTTGCTCAAGAGTTAAGCCCTTAAGTAGAAGAGTTGATTCCTTGAAGCTGTTCCTTTTCTTGAGTTCCCCCCATAAATCATACTAATCTCATTGGATCGTACATCTCCGTTGATTTATCCGGATAATAGCTAGGGCATAAACTGAACAAATTACCCAATAAATAATCAAGAGATTTTCCAATGGATTAAACCCATAATTCACTGGATTATCTGATGTATTAAACCAATAATTCACTATTGGTCAATTTATTGGGCTGTTTAACGAAGTTTGTTTACAGATATTTGGTCATAACTCTTAAGTTCCTTGCATTTAGCCACGCTTATGCAACCAAAAAATAGTCTACAAATGTCCTATGTTTCATTCCCATCCATATAGACCACTCTTTCCCATCAAAATACTTCATCTTCCTAGTTATGTTCTAGGTTCCATTCCCATCCAGTTCTGGGAATTTTTTTTAAATAATCCTCTTTTTAAATATTTTGTAGAATAATTCTCTCCATAATATAGTTCAAAACTTATCTTCACATAAACTTATCTTTTCTCTTGTTTATAAATAATAATCACTACCAAAACTTCAATCTGGACAATGAATGAAAAATAGAGGAAATGGAATGAAATAATTATTAATCAAAAACTCTGCACTTAAGTTTCACAGAGAAAAAAAAGTTCAGAAAGACTTGGCACTTAACAATTTAGAACTTGAAAAATGGGATTTATTGTCAGGTTTTTTATTCAGCATTGAAAACAGCCTAAAATAACAGGCATATATGTTTCCATAATCATGTGAACTTTTTTTTTTCCCATTTTTTCTAGGCCAAAGTAGAAGGAAGTTCATGATTGGTATGAGTTACCAATACCACAGAGCAGATCAAGCTTCATTTCTCTTCATAGTTAGAATTAAAACAGAAAGCGATTTATTACTGTATTTAAACAGAAAGTGTGTTTTATTCCCATGATAATATATGAATTCTTGGTGTGTATCTTACAAAGATCAAATTATGGGTTTTAACTTTAATTTCATCCACTTGGAAATCTATGAGGTTTATTTGTGAATTTTTTTTTAATGTTAGTTTATTTGTGAATGTTGCATAGTCCTGAACATGCTAATTACAGAATACCTTACTTCTTATTTTCATTGTCATCTTCTTCAAAAAGGTTTATTATCATAAGTAATTGAAATGTAGATGAGTTGTTACAAAATTAAGGTAGGATAGCTAAAATGGAGAAGCGCGATAGGATGATGCCTATAAGATTGAAAGGAAAAAATTTATAAGACTATTAGTTATGCTATATGGGAATGATTGTGCTGCATTCAAGCTTCAAAATATCTATAAGTTCAATATAGCTGAGATGCGGGTAGAGTGATTGCATTATAATTTATTGTATTAAGAAGAGGGTGAGTACAATGCCTATGGAGGATAAGATATGTGAGGTATGACATGTCCATCAGCATTAATTTATGTAGAGATCTTGTATGTTGGAATATATGGTCTCACTTGATATTTGCTCACTTGAGCTTGCACAAACTATTGATTTCAATAGTTTTGAATGGAGAAGAGAAATCAGTGAAGGTAGCCCCAGTTAGTTCATATTTAAGGCTTCGTCGGTAGTGGTGTTGCTATTTTAGATATTTTCTTAAGTGTTTGGTTCATTGTTATTACAATGTTATGTAATATTATTTGGCGTGAAAAAGGTAACATGGTGGAGAAACTAACAACATGATTTTAACGATAGATTACCTTTAAATCCATGAACTCCAATAATAATTAGCACTTTAACCCATACAAACATACAGAAAATACTATATAGCATAAGCATGGAGATAACTTTGATATTTAAATAAGACTAAGATCTAGATTGCATTGAACGGCATGACCCTTAAATAAATTTTGTTTTACATAATGGATCTGAAGCTTAGAATAATCAAGACAAACAATTCAGTGCTTTCCACATCTGCTTTCTTTGGCTACATCTCAATTATTGTTTGTTTTTCTGTTTTTTTCCTCTTGACAATGACTGAGGACCTGCCTTTTCTAATTGAAGATATTGGTTAGGTGGCTGTCAATGCCATCAAAAATGTATAACAAAATTCTCATTGATTTTTTGCTTATACTACTGCATGTGAGAGATGAGGTTAATGTGGTAATAGGTTCATGTTCGAATTGACCTATCCCGAAAATTTCGAGTGTTTATTAATGATGGTTGGGTCATGTCAATTCTACATTTGACCAAAAATTTGGCAAACTTCAATACTTTATAGAAAGATTTTAAGCTGTCAACTGGTTGGGTTGGATTAGGGTTTAGGGTTTAGGTATATATCGACTAGATGTAAATAGTATAATATTTCTTGATCCAAATTATAGAGGTATTGTCCGTTTTAGCTTCAAGGAGTTGTGTGACTTGAGTATTTCTCAGGAGGTCACTCATCCAGTATTATTCTGACTCAAACATGTTTAACTATCAAAGTTTTCATCATTAGCCTCATGAATTATTCCTCAAAAGGCATTTCTATCAATTGAGACCATATTATTTACTTGTATGGTTTAGAAACCCATCTCTCTTTCTGATATGAGACGATTCATTCTTCTTCCCCTCGATATATTGCTCTTTATTCAGGTGATTCTGATTTAATCATATGAATATCACTCTGGTGCTCACTCCCTATCCTTTTTGGCCCCAAGTCGTCACAATGAGAATCAGGTACACAATCATGTGAGACTGGAGTTGTAATAGGATTGAGTTTGGTTTGAGCTAATTATGCCAAAGCAAATTCTCGTTAAACCTGAACTCGACCCATTTATCCATTTTGACACCCCTACATTAGCAAAAAGGAAAAAAGTGGAAAATCTACTAAATCCCAAACATTGCAGCTCTTCTTGGTCACTGATCAAGCAAAAAAGATAAGACAAGCTGAAACTGTAAGCCCATCAGCCTCTCTCTCTCTCTCTCTCTCTCTCATATCTTTTTTTCTTCTTGCTGGCTTATGTTAATTTTGAGTTAAATTCACAGTTCATAGCTTAACCCTGGTTATATATCTGACTCTGAGTAGTGTTTTGCAGGGAATCACTCACTTGGCCCTCTCCTTGATGACATCAAATCCCATCTCAGTGGGGTCAGTGGCCTGCACCTCATAATGGACCCCATCAAGCACTCTCCTGAGACCTTGCTTTGAGGTAGCGTATAGAATTTTAGCTCTAATTCTTGATGCAGCTGGTGACCTACAAAGCAAAGAGTCATTTGGTTAAGAGAAACACAAATTCGCCGTTAGATTAGAGAAAATCGACTTAAATGATATTTTTTATTAACGACAAACAAATGGGATAGGTTATATTTATCGACGCTAATGCTTAACTATGAAATGAGTATTTCGAATTCCAGAATTTGTGCAGCGGCTTCGCCGTATTATTTAATATCCACATCAGTTCATTTGAATTCAACAAAAATGATTATTGCGGTTCAAAAGGAAAACATTCACAAAAGTTCTTCTAGCAATTAAATTTCTTTAGTTTTTAAAATTAATTAAATTGATTTTTTTTTTTGTTTGAGATAGCGTGCAAATATGTCAATTGATATTAATAAAAAGATCTGATGAATAACAATTTTCTGATTATTAAATTTGTTTAGTTAATTTAAAATTATATTAATATTTACTAACTAGAGGAAATATTTTTATTAATATTGAAAGATTTATTTGTATTTTATATTAAATTAAAAAATTAATTTGAAAATTAGAGGGATTTAATTATACATGAATTTAAACTGGAAGGTTTTAATTATTATTAGCCCTAACAATAATTTTTTTTTTCAAGTTTTAAATTGCTAAGAGAAAAGACATACATCACTTTCCAATGGGGATTTTGTGATTTTGTCTAGAATTGGTAAAATGGATTAGTGAGTCGAGTTTTGTCGGCACTTAAATTTGATCTTACTCGAATAGCTCAATTTGAATCTGACCTGATTATTAAACTAGTCTACTTGACTAATAAATAGGTTGAGTCAATTTATCAACTCGATTAGTTTATAAAATAAATGTTTATGAATTAACTTAAATTTGACTCAATTTGATTGTGTACAATTAAAATTTAAATTATTTAATAAATAGGTTAAATTTAATGATATACTTAAAAATTTTAAGTTTGGTTCATGTTATGCTCCTATATTTATCGCTCTTTTTCAGATTCAATATTATTACTAATTATTTCAAATTATCAAAAAAAATTTATTGCTATTTATTTCAACATAAACAATAACTTGCTTTAGCTTATAGTACCTATTTACTTAGTCCTATTCCAAGTAGGGATGGCAACGGAAAAGATTTGAGTAGCATTTATGAAATTAATATTTGCCCTATTTTTTTTCATCATTACCTATGCCCACACCACACTTGCTTTTCTCTCGCCCCATACTCGCTTCCCCCCCCCTCCCGCTTCTCACAGTTTCTCCCAAAATCTATATCTACTTTGCCCGACTCCACTTCATTTCTATAACTTATGCTAACTCATTATTAATGATTTATTTTAAATAAAAATAAAGAAATAATATTTTTTTTTAAATTATGTAATAATATTTAATTACTAGCATATAATAGGTCAGGGAGGGTATGATTTAGCCACACTTGAATTTGTCCTATTTTATAACGAAGCATGGATTTTTTATTTTTATTTTTTCTAAATCAATTATTATCCTTGATTTTTCTTCCAAGAATATGATGTGGTTGCCTTATCTTCTGGTCTTTATGTTGGACTGATTTGATTTCAATATATTTAATATTATTTTCAGCCATTGAAGCTTTTTAGAAAGCTACATCCAACATTGCTTTTGACTTGGGAAGATTAAAGTGTTACACAAAAAAAAAAAGTTAAAGTTGAACAAGATCTAGTGGGGTTGGCATTTTGAACAACTCTTTCCATCATGTATATCATTTTTTAATAGGAATGATTTCAATAATATTGAAACTCTACTCAATTTATATATAAAAAATCAGAAAATTCATATTTATTAGATATGAAACACTATCATAAATTTGAGTATATTTTTGAACTAATTTTGAAATAGGAAAAAAATATTTAATATTATGATGCAAAATAAATTTATGTGTTGAATATGAAGTAATTATTTTTTACAAAAACATGTGTATGTTCTTTAAATAAAATTGATATAAGATAAGAAATAAAATTAATACTAATTTTAAAATTTATAAAAATAAATAAATATTTTTTATACATAATTTTAAACGTTGGAGCTATTATGCAATGACTATTAAGTTTTAATCTTAGAATTTAAATATATTTCACATTATTTATAATAATTATATTTCACATTATGTTTAAATTTTAATTTAATTTAATTTTTTACAGTATAAATATTTTAAAATAATAAGTAAATTTCATTTCTTACATAAATATTATGATAATAATTAATTTCAATTTATATTATACACATTTTTTTAGTAAAAATATCTTTAAAATTAGATAAAATAATGCCACACTGATCTGTTATTAGTTTCTATAAATTATCTTAAACCAATGATGCAATGCCAAATTAATGTCACAATCTTATTTATAGAAAATTAAATGTTTAACATAATTTAATGAAACCTTTGGAAGTTAGACATTCTTATTCTCTCATCAATCCTTTACTGCCTTTCCTTTTGTTCCATTTTTTATATCATTATCACAAGGAAAAAAAACATTTTAGTCTCTCTAATTTATAATCTCTCAAGATATGGTCCCTCAAATTTCAAGAATAACCAATATATTCTTATTTTTTATCAAAGGAATGATTAATTTAGGTAATTCTTGAAAAATGAGGGGCCACTTTTCTAAATAAAGAGATCAAAATGTTATAATTATTATTAAATCTCTGAAAGGAGATGAATATAATAATTTTTTATATTTAAAATGCTCTCATGTGATTGCCATGTGAGGGGAGAGGTGGTGGAATTAGGAACTTTTATGAGAAAATTATTCTGAAAAATGATGCATCTCTCTTTATTAAGACAGAAAAGTAAAAGATGAAAATATTCCATAAAAAAGATGAAAATAGAAGATGCATTTTCCACAAAATAAGAATTAAAAAAAAAACTTCATAGGCCTCTTTAGATGTAAATAAAAGAAGTCATAAACTTGGGGATACAAATGAAATTTGCCTTTTATTATAAAGTGGAGGAATAGTTTGTATATTTGTTATAGCTTACTATAGTTTGAGACATCTATCAAATTTATTCATATTTTTAATATTTTAATTAGGTCATGATTTTTTTAAATAATTCAAATATTTTTTGCATTTTAATTAGACCTTTTTTTAGTTGAAAATAATGTACAAATAAATCTTTTTATCTATTTACTCCAAATTAAGCTCAAGAACTAGAGGGTGGTGGCGAGGGGATGCATGGAGGGACAAAAAATATCTTCTTAGTTACGACGGAAGAACTTATTTGCAAGTTAAAATTAGTTTATTTAGTAATTAGATTCACACAAGAGTAACCCAATTGTTATTTATCCTTTTATTTATGAGGAGCTGGGATCTATACATAATTAGTAAGGAATAAGGTTTCCAACATGCAATTCAAATTAATTGAGGATTAGTATGTAATTTTAGTAATATAAAAAGGGGAAAGCCAAATTGCTGATAGTCATCTATTATTTAACTATAATTATGTTTTGATTTATAATTTTTAAAATTCTTACTTAAACCCATAATTAGAACCGTCAGGTGCAATCAAAATAAAAAAATTATAGGGACTTATTAAGTTTCTATTTTACTATTATTTTAAGATTTTATTTTAAATTTTAATGACCTAAGTGGATATTTTAAAGACATATTAGGGATCTAAGTGAAATTTATTAAAAAAATTGGACCAAAGTATAATTGTAGATGGCGTGCAGGGATCTATCAGGAATTTGCCAGAGAAAAAAGATACCACGTGATGAAGAAGATGCGGCTCTTCTGGCAGTTGTCGAGCGTGACGAAGTCGAAGTCGAAGACGGCGTAGCGGCAGTCGTCGCCGGGGAGGGAGGCGGCGAGATCGGCGTAGCCCTCGCCGGCGCCGCCGACCTTCTCCACCATGACGGCCCTCGACCCCTCCTCGATCTTGAAGACGATGTACCGGTGGACTCTCTTCCACTTCATCTCCATGAACCGCCGCCGGCACTCCTCCCGGACCTCCATCCCCTCCGTGGCCATCTTGAATGCCATTGCCATCCTCGAATCGTCGTCCCTCTCTCCCTCCCTCTCTCGCCTGCCCGCGAAGTTTCCCTAAAGCCTTTTATAAAGAGATGGGGCAGCTTCGGAGAGGACATGATTACAATTATGCCCTTGTACTTCGTGGAAATTACTCCGATAAAGCGCTGAGAGAGTAAGGTCCAGAACAGCTAATACATTCAACTTAAATTATTGAGGGGACTTACATGCTGGTTTGGCACAATCAATTTAATATATATTATATAATTTTTAAAATAAAAATAATTAAATTTTTTCAAATTTTATTACATAAATATGTAATAATAATTACTAAAAAATAAATTTAAAATAAATACATGAAACTTAACAGTAAAATTATACTATTATATTTTAATATATTTAATACATATAATGAAAATTTTTATAAAATATATATATATATATTATAATTAAACAATTTTATTTAAAAATTGAAAATTTTTAACAAGCTCAAATCGAAATGATCAACTCAAAATTAAAATTTACAAGTTCATAATCTTATTACTTGTTTAATCTCTAAATATGAATATTTTATAAGATAAAATGAATATCTACATCACTCCATAAACAGTAAAAAAAGTAATTTATACTTCCTTCACAAAGGAATTATAGATATAAATATACATCGAGTGACATAAATATTAATCTTTAAGAGCACAGAAATAAATATTTATGTTAAATAAGTAATAATATCATCTAGGGATGAAATATGTAATTATTCCAATTATTTAACTTATTGATTTATTATTTTTTTAAGTTGATTCATACGACACGTGCTCGTAACTCACTTTATTTTTACTTCATACATATTTTTCAAAAAATTTTCGAACTATCTTTTCCCCCTAACTAAATAAAGTAAAATTGTGAGATAACTATATTAAAAATTATATTAAACGTAAAATAAAATGATTAGTTAATATTAAAATTTAATTAAGATTTCTATTTACCAAATAGAAAGTATACCTCC
The DNA here is from genome assembly GCA_002786265.1 of Apostasia shenzhenica. Classification (NCBI taxonomy): domain Eukaryota; kingdom Viridiplantae; phylum Streptophyta; class Magnoliopsida; order Asparagales; family Orchidaceae; genus Apostasia; species Apostasia shenzhenica. The sequence continues at coordinate 550,523 of KZ454678.1, forward strand.
TTCACTAGCTTGTTCATTGACTATGTTGGTTTTTTTTTATGTTTTTTGAATTGCATTTGAACTATTACATATTATATACCTACCAAATATACTTATTGTTAATTGAATTTAATATGTTTGCATGTAGATATCATTTTCTATTTCACACACTTCATGACATGCACAAGAAACAACATATACATTACATATGCATTCATACAAATTAAGAAAATTGTAACATATATTGAATTGATTTTAAGGAGTTTGATTCAGTGTTACCTCAATGTTATGTTATGTTATTTTTAGAAAATAATTATTTAATTTAATAACATCTTTAAATAACATTATAATTAATTACAAAAATGTCATTACATGCTGACATCTAGATGTCACTTCAAATCGGGCGACATCTCAAAATAACACCGTCAATTTGTTATTATAATGTCAATAACTTTCAACTAAATAAAAATAATTTGGATAACATTGATATTTTCTAATATCATAACATTGAACCAAACAAATGTTCATTGATGAATAACAATGACATTTAGATAACATGACATCTAAATAACATTGACATTGAGATAACACTGAACCAAACACTCCCTAAATTGAATCAATTTCACTCGGTTATCATCTGGTTATATACCCAATTCATATCGATAAAAATTCAACAGATATTGTCAAGCAAATTTCTAATTTTAGATATAATTATCAGCCCTAGAGGTAATACCTAGCAGACTATTACCTTCCCTCATCATATTCTCAAGTTGAGCCCAATCCCAATCTTTGCTTCAAAGGCAAGGCATGCTATTTCTCAGTTTGGTACAAAGGAAAGAATGGGTAAGAAGCAATGGGAAATCACTTTCAGGTATCTAAGATCAGAAGCCGATTATATGTAAGTCTCAACAATACCGATTAGAACAAATTTTGAATTAGAATGGAGCAAAAGATGCGGCGTTAAGATGAGAACTCGAGAAGACAATCTTCATCTGAAGAAAAGCGAACAAAAGATTGGAGCCAAAAGTAACTACATTAAAAGTCGGAAATATTTTGAGCTAAGACAGAATCATTCTATCTTGTGACAAAGATATGAATAATTGAAGGAAAGTTCATGCAGTTAAGCTCAAATAATTGACATAACAGTAGATATGAACATCCTAGCAACTAAAAAACGCTAACAATAAAAATGCCAAAAGGGAATTTGATCTGTTTCATACCTCACATTAAGTTAATCTCCAAGGCACGTTCTCCTGTTACAGAATTTCAGAGGCCTGGTGAATAAGCTTTATTGGGAAAAAAAGGAAGCTATAAAAGATGAAAGAAGATGAACATAAAGCGGATCACCAGTACAAAGAATTTTCTACTTTGGGATTGATTCCTTTCTTGTGATTAAAATCAATCATAAGTTATGATATTTAATAGCATGTTTAAGTCAGGGCTGAGAGATTTGAGATTACTAATGATCGAGACAACATTCGTGCTGAAGGAGCGAAATGCTGTGTCCACTTCGTGCAATTTTAGTCGAAGTAGTGGAGTACTGAATACAAGCCAAATGTCAATAAAACAACTTGAATATCTATAGATTAATCTTTTGTGTTTTGAGTTTATTGTGGGTAGAATTTTTATAAGATGATCTTGGATGTGTAAGATTATGTAGGAATGAACGAATGAGCAGACATCTTAGGGAAAGGTGAGTTGCCTGTGCCCCAATGGTGCCAAGTTTTCAACTTGAACTATTTTCTGAGCTAAGAAGTTGACTTAGGCTATGTTAAGTCAATTTAGGACATACATTTTGGATTTTATGTAGGCAGGCCATAAGTGGACCTAGAGAATACATAAGTTGGCTTAACTGAGTTAAGTCGACTTAGTGTATGTCAAAGTAAACTCAATGTGCATTGGAAATCAAATGGCTTGCCATTTTCATAATTAAGTCGACTTAGCATATGGTTGAATTGGCCTCACACCTAAATCTACATAGAGTTTGACGGGTTATTTGACAGGACTGTAGCAACCGTAGAATTCTAGGATTCCCGTGCTAACCCTATAAAAGTCTTTCTTCAAATTAGTATAAGATCCTAGAAAAGTGTCTCTAGCTACTCTACTGAAACTATAGCCGAAATTCATCTTAGTCAAAAAATCTCTTTAAGTTTTTTGACATCAATATTTGTTTTCTTCATAGAATGAGCTTTTTTGCCAACAAAGCTTTGCGATTTCTTCGACAACACCACCCACCACATATCAATCCAACATTTTGGTGATTTAATTTACTAAAAGAGAGATCTGGAATACTATTCCATGGCAATTTTATAGTTCCATACAAATCTTTGAGGAAAAAGAGAGATTCAAGAAACGTAGATCAACATATGATAATCATAGATTCAAGAAGCATTGTCGCAAAACAAGTCTTCTTTGATGAAAACAGGTCATTTTCCACTACCACAACAATTTGACTTTGGCATGAGAAGAGAACATTGACATGAACTTAGCCAATTTATTTTTAGCTAAACTAATTCAATTTTACATGACAGAACATAGAAACTCATGCTCTCATGCAATTCAGATCTGATTAAAATTGAAGCTAAATTGAGGAACTAAAGAATATCAACTGAAATACTGAAATAACATATATAAATATATACACACACATATATTATATATATTATGTTTGTGATCCTATAACACCAAACTAAAAGATGGGACTTATGTGGAACCATTCTCAGACATAAAGGACCTAAAAAGATAAAAAAGGCGCAAATAGACAAATGAAGAATTCATCAATCAAAATCAATCCATCAATACCAATAAAAAAAAATAGCAGTTAGCTTGGCCTTTTCTCCTTGGATTTCAGACCCTACTCTCGATGCTACATGGATGGATAATGAATATCTTGTCATTTAACAGTACAGAAAGTAAAGTAGCAAATAAATAAAAAGAAAAAATAGGTAAAAAATCGAAAGGGTCAAGATTAAATTCAAACAGTACTAGTGCTTTAGAAGAACTGAGCAATAACATAAACTACATTTATGTTTAAAGTTTGATTAATATAATAATTTGAAAAACTTAAAATCCTATTTCTTTTTATGAATTAGTTTTATATATAAAATTGTTATAATAAATCGCCACTTCTACACGAGGTTGTATTCATAATAACACCAAATTCACCATTTTTGTAGTCATTTTTATAGACAAACTATATTGGGAATATCATATCATAATTAGAAGCGTAAATTGCAAGTAGATCCCTCTTGTTTGGCCATATGTGTGTCCATCAGTTTGAGGTAATGTGTAAACTAGATTCAGAATTTTGATGTGGCGGTAAAAGAATTTAGAAACTTATTTTTTTACCCTTGAATTTTTTCTCTCTCTCTCTCCCAAATTTTTTACCACCAAATCATAATTTTGGACTTAATTGCACATTACCTTAAACTGATGGACTAATTGCTGTCTGATGTATGATGAGTTTTAAGAAAGGAAAATTACGTACGAATTAAACCTTATTATGCTTTGCAAATTTACATTTTTACATTCATAACCATAAAAAATTTTGAACAGAAATTAAAAAATATCAACCCAAATCAACCTAACATATAACATTAATTAATTTTATATCAATGGCCTTTGGCTTGATAAGCAGTAACAACTTTCTTCCATCACCTGTGTTCAAAGATTACTGCAAAGACCTCATTATTAAAACATCTTAGTTTATAACCTGCAAAGATCCACGGTTGGTTTATTTGGTGGGATGAAAAGTTTAATTCATTAGATGTGAAGTTAAATTAGGTTCTTATGTTGAAATATGTGTGAAATGTAAAATGAAGTTGATATTGTACTAAAGCATGTACCGGATGTAAGAAAGTTTTAAGTTTTTATATTATAGTTAGTGTAAGATGTGAAATGAAAAAAAATTGTTAAGAATTAGATTGGATGTGATAGAATGATGGCTAAAATAGCCTTGGCCTTTTTTTTGTCTAGTCATTTTCTTGCATCCATTATTTTGGGCCAAAAGTTTCTCAATGGAGATGTTCCTACTAATTTAACTAGTCTCATTAGACAGTAAAGTTTAAGCTTATCAGCAGAGTTTAAGCTGATCTACCAAACAACATTAGCATCATGCAGAACTAGGAGAGTTTGGATCTCTCAATAAAGCTCTCGATAGAATGTCATCGTAATGGGGCTAAGCCATTTAAATTTGTCTTATAATGAACTTTTATGGCAATCCGAAACTATGCAGAAAGCCACTTCAACCATGTTTGTGCAAGTGATTGAGGATGAATTGGGATGAACTCTCATAATGACGACGATGATTAACTTCCACTTGTACAGTGGCAATGGCATTGATTAACTTCCACTTGTATAGTGGCAATGGGTATTGGTTTTGTTGGACTATGGGTACTGCTGGGGTTTCTGTTGCTAAACAAGACTTACCTCACAGCCTTCTTGTGATTCTATGAGACATGACAGTACATCATTTATGTACTTGTATTTGTGAAGTTAAACAGGTGGATGGCAGGATAAAATACAAAGATTGTTCGCTGTGTATGTTTCAGGCCAGCAAGCAGCGTCTTCATACTGTCTGCAATATGCTATGCTTCTTACAACGGTAACTTCTACTAAAGAATTTAATAGTAGGATAATGATAACAAATGTGTTCAGCTGTAATGTAATTGCAAAATGATTGTTGCAGCCGTTCTAAAATTTCTACCGTATGTATTACATAATAGATGTAGCGTGCAACCCATCCCATAAGTTCTAAAACAAATCTATTTTTTTTATGATCAAAAACAACAGCAGCAGCAACAACAACAACAACAACAAAGCCATAAAATTGAGATACTTTATGCTCACAATAAATAAAGCTCAAGCTTTTTTACTTGTCGAGTATAGATCAAACAGTTGCAACTAGGTTTGACACTTATGTCATGTTGGAAGGAGTCATTATCAGTACAAATTGAGATTTCCAACAGTGGTTCAAGTGCGAATCGAGTCTATCATAACTTGATCTTAAGTTGATTATAATTTTAATGTACCACAAACTTCTAAAAGACTTACATTTTGCTTTTACGAGCCCCTATTAGTTTGTGACGTGAAACTTTTCCTGACAAACTCTGATATCTTTGCACAAGCAGCATGACCACGCTCTATGCAGTGGAAGTAGTCTTTCTCTAAAAGTAGATTCACAAACAATAGATTTTAAATCATGATGAAAGACATACTTAAAAAACAGGAAATAAATGCATCTGGCTACATAAGATGTATATGTTCCAATCATAAAGAACTACGATCACAAAATACTGAAATCTACATTGGATTTATGATTAATGCAACGAAACTATACATAAGGTATAAAGATACAATATTGAGTTCTTGAATATCTAGCTCTATAGAACTATTTTTCTTAGCCTATAGAATGCTGTTATGAAATCATTCTTTGGTTTACAATGGATATTATTTACGATGATCCTCTAAATTATCTGTTGAAAACTGCATGATATTTTATAAAATAGCATGTTATGGATCATTAAGCTGGTCAAATTACATAACAAATTTAAACGAATATTTCAAAATCAGCATGTTGACTGTTAGATGATGTGTACTTCAAAGCTTTAAGCTGTTGAATACAAATGTGAATGAAATTGATTTATTCTTTATTTTTGGTATTTCTGAACACTTCTGGTAAAGAATGCATTAATTTAAAAATAAAAAAGTTTCTTCCTGAATAGTCAGTCACTGGCCAAAAAATCATTTTTACTTGACAAGTTGCTTTACAATGCCTGAACATATCATTATACTGCCTTGGAACCAAAGTTATAAACCTCCATTAATTTCTTAACTTGAATAAAAAACAACAGAACATGAGTTAAGCATACATGACAATGTCAAAGCAACCCATTAGTTATTTTTACTTGCTTGACGCAGGGATACATTATCACTTTGAACTTCTATCTATTATCATTCAGCCTTGTCCTTTTGACAGTGTTTCTACTATCACAATTCTATTTTCCACTATTGCTTCAATTGACAGAATAATAAATATCCTTCTCATATGGCAACATAGTTCATTTAACTAAATACAAGAACCATAACTGATGGGAATGTCATGTTGATCGATAGTCTTGGTCAGATCATGTGCTATGACGATTGATGAATGATGCCAATTATTTATATTTTATTTTATTTTATTGGGGATAATTAACTGCATACCACAGTAAATTTGTTATATTACAAATTATTCATCCATACTTAATAAATTATATTCCACACACCACAAAATATATGAAAATTACATATATGCCACAATCATAGTGTGTCTAATGTAACATTTTTAATAGTTTACAGTGTACATAGTGTAAAAATGTGTGCATTGTGTAATTTATCAAATACGAATAGGTAATATGTAAAATGATAAGTTTACTGTGACATGAACGTAATTAGCCCTTTATTTTAGTATTTATGGAGCTTGCTATGGAGTTTTAACTTGCTAAATATCTTTTATTTACTTATTTCATTTAATTAGTGGGGTTTGATTACTTTTATATGACTTACTCTTATTTTAGGATGAGATTAGTCGTCTAAATTTATAAAATTTGTACTTGAGCATTTGTATTGGCCTTACGATGAATGAGATTTATGTTTGTGTGTAATGTAAGCTCTAGCACTAGAACGGGTTAGCGTAAATGATTACAGAAGTGATCGATATCTCAGAAAGGAAGAGAGCAAAATTCTAGTCCAGAATCATTGAAACATTAATTATCCATCTTTCCTATTTTAGAAAATAAAAAAATAAAGATTTTCCCATCAAAATCCTAGCTGCCACCCTCCACTTCTTCCACACCATTGTCCATCAGTATCGCCAACCACGCCATTCTTCGACTTTCAACTTAGTCGTGGCCACTGCTTCACATCATTAGTTACGTTGTGCCAGACCCCTATTCACTCTTCTAAATGGTTCAATCTTCACATTCTCCAAAGAAGATACTGCGAAAGCTCAAACCTTTCTTTGCTGATTTCCCATGTTTCCCCCAAAATTCATTGTTGTTCTTAAAAGCCATATGAAGAGCTGACATGAAGGACTATAAATCACATAAGACTAATGTAAGAAGAAAGAATTCACAAAAAGAAAACACCAAATCCCTGATCTCTCAAGAAACCATCATCTCTAGTCACGTGGGTCATACCATGAGTATGATATTAGTAAACAATGACCCTATTCTTCTTAGGGCAAGGAACAAGTAGTTTGCAATCTCCAACAAGATCTTCAGCCCATAGTTTTCATATTTCCTACAATTAGGTATAATTTCTTTCCGGCTTCAAATATCATAGATATTGAGATCGAATTTGAAATATTTAACATTTGGATTATGTGATTTGCTCGATTGGGAGATTTTATATCAATTTGAGAGTAATTACTATTGGAACATAATTTTAAGAGGAAGCCAATTTAAAATCTTAAATCTAATTTACTGAATTTAATTTTAACAATCTTAATCTATTTATTAAATTCTTATTTACTATCGACTCGATTTCATCTAAACTTTGAATCTACTTAATTTGTGGGATTTAAAATTTTCTTAATTTAGCATATAATTAAATTTAAAAATATTTAAGCTTATTTGAGATAATTTTTAAATTGAATTTTTTTAATCACTTATTTATATTTAATTAAATTTATTTTGAAATTTTCTTAATTAAATTTAGAAAATAAATGAACTTACTTGAGATAAGTTTTTAATTAAATCTTAGATCTCTTGTTCACATTTAATTTTTGCATTTGCTCACATCAATAACACAATTATGTACCATGAAATTTTTGTTACTAAGAACTACCAAAAATTGTAAGGGTATCAATAATAGTATTGAGATGGACAAAATAAGTTAATGAATTTTTACCTAACATCACTCCGTAAGTAACAGATGTTATAATCCCTTGGTCAACGGGCTCTTCTGTCATTGGCGTTTGAGGTTTAGGACATGAATATAGAGGAGGGTTAGGAAAAACCAAATGAAGAATAGCCTCCATTTTCTGCAATGTAGACAAGACCATGATGTTATGGTGAACCTATGGTGTTGATACAAATAAAATCTTCAAGCAACAAAGGCAAATGAAATTAACCAGTAATAACATTATGCTGAATATATTGCCAAGATTTAGGATAGTTTTAAGTAACCTAAAAGTGTACGCTAAACACATGATAAAAACAAATAAAATTTGAAGAAAAAGTTCTGTAAGTTCACAAAAAGGATTCAAAACTGCAGGAACTAAAACTGAGAACATCATATGAGATTTCTTGTAAAAGAGGTCAAGTGAGGAAGTCTGCATGACAACAAAAGCTTACAATGTGGGGAAAAGTGAAACCACACACAGATGAAAAGGACTTAAAAATGTAAACATGCCTATGATGTTCCACCTGAAATTTGTTATGCACAAGCATTACCATGCCTACAATTGTAATCATAAATACAACAAGTAAAACATTAGTTTAAAGCACAAAAAATCAAATAGAATAAAAAAATAAACAAAATTGAAATACCAAATCAAATCCCAAAAAATGGAAACTGATCTAATGTTGTCAAAATATATGGTAAGACAGTAGACTATTCAACATTGACACAATGCAATATACAATAATTTCATAGAATTAAAAAAACTACAAGTTTTACCATATTTTCTCCTTACTAGAAAGTGCACCCCTACCTTTGTAGGATACTCTTGCTCTTCATAGCATAAGAAAATGCATAAAAATTATAAACTTTGTTTATTAGATTACGGAAATCTAAAGCTAAAATAAAAAGAAATATATTTTAGTATTTAATACGATAATAGGATTTAAATTTAAAATTCTAGTGTTTTATCTATGTAAAATAGGATTTAAAAACTAGAAATTGATGCTTGTTGAAAACTAGAAATCCATGCTTGTTGGAAAAATTGACAGGTGTCAACTCATGTGTAAAACCTTGTTTGACGCATATGCTTGTTTGCTAAGTAATATACTTCATGTTTTTTTTAATATTCTCACAAAGACGTGGATAACCAATGCTTAACACCTATAGTTGTTTGCTAATGTCTATGTTTTTAAAATTTTATTGATAATTTTTAAATTTAGAAGGGCAAAAAAATGCCTAATTTTCAATCCTCTACTATCTTCATATAGATGGTAAAGATTTGATATCTTAAAAGGACAAAAAGGAATCCAAAATTTTCATTTTAAAAGGGCAAAATGGAAATCCAAATTTTTCATCACCCATACCAAATTTATATAGATAGTATAGATTAGAATTCTATTCTAGAACCTTTATATTTCCAATAATTTGGTTTTTGAAATTTGCAAGATCCAAATCATAAGGAAATATTCTAGCCATCTCCCTTTTCGACAGATTTAGGCTTGCATCATGATCCAAATGCCTAAATAAAGTCGTCCACATAAATGAAACTGAGGAACCAAATATTATTTGATTATGCAATTGTTTGGCCACTAACAAGGGCATTAGCCATTAAGAATTGATGAATGATCATCTAAATATTGGTAGCTAATAACTTATATTTTCTCCTCCATCTTATCCCAAGCCTATTGCATTTATAAGCATGCTTGAATTCGCTTTGGAAAAGTATGAGTACCTTACTTTCTAAACTACTCCTGAAAAGGCACTTCCAGCATTATTCATCATGCATACATTGTTATTTGCTTTTGTGATACATGGTCATACCATCAAATAGTATTTACTTCAAAGTTAACCATTAAGAATAGATCATGATCAATAGCCATGAATTTTAATATGATTAAATATTTATACGACTGAAGACGCTCTCATACACCTAAATTTAAACTTACAAATGTTTCCCTAATAATGACAGCAATCATTCGCATTCTTTGAAAAGTGTATGATTGAGAATTATTGCCTGCAACAATAACTGAAATTAGAAATTACCTTTGCTTCTAAGATTGTAGGGTCCAAAAATACAGATCCGCTCGCAGTCAAACCACAACAGACTGAAACTGTGCCGGAAGAATGAAGATGAAACTATAACTTGATTTATGCAGAAAAAAAGGTAAAAAAAAAATGCAGAAAAAAGGTAAAATCGCATGAATACCAGCAAAATGTTTTAAAGGAATGCCTGCATCAACAAGAGCAGCACATGATGCATTCACAGCACATGGAAAAAGCTAAAACCAATCGTCAAGGAAGATTATAATTAGAGAAGACTAAATTAAAACAAATGACGTTCCTCAAGTTCTCTGCAAAAAATGTATGATTTGTAGCTTAGAAATAAATAAATTGGAAAAATATTGATAGTTGATGAACAGCACATAGAGCAGTCAAAAACAGTACAAAAGGCAGGGAAGGATTGATATGAATTGATAGACTTTCATAAGGCTAGCTTATCTTACCAATCATTGACTTGCATGCAATGAACCATAATAGAGAATGAACAATGCAATGGAAGTTCTAAGAGTTCCTAAAGTCATCTTGGTTTCTGCCATCTTCCAGAAGATAAAACATGTTTACATCATCAACATTTTGTAGATATTACATACAATGTAAAACAAGGATACACCACCATCATCTCCAGCCACCTGCAATTGCAGAAGATAATATCCATTAAAAGAAAATATGTATAAAGATGCAAGTCATAAAAGCTAACATGAACTTAGATATATATTAATGATCTCACAGAACATTAAAGTGGTAACTCGTGCACAAAAGTAGGCAGGTTATAGTTTCAATTAGGCATCAGCCTAACTTTTTGTGTTTGTGAAACATGTCTGAGTTTGTTTGGTGAAATGGCTAAATTAGGACAAATATTGTTATATATGGGCAAGCGTGTGATGTGAAATAAAATTGGTTTGTTATGTTTGAATTTATGTAAGATATGAAAAAATATATATTTACTTAAAAATTAGTGTTGGTCGACATTTTTTTGTGTGTCTATCAAACATACCTGCAGGTATGTCTAGGTTTTGGTTGCCTAGGCATTGATTAAGAGGCAATAGTTTGCCAGCTTTGCCCATATAGAGCACATGAATCATTATTCACCTAATTAAGCTCCATAGTTATGAGAATAGATATGAATTTGAAGTCAAAGTCATATAGATAACAATTAAAGATTGATGAAGTTTTATCTACAAGCAGAATCAAAGGCTAGATCTCAAGAGGGGTTTGTAGGTATAAAACGAACTTGTTTGGAAGCTGGGTTAAAGTTTGTTAAAATTTACAAAAAAAAATGTTTCTTTTTCATTTTTTGTAGCTTTTCTTGGGGATTGTGTGCAGTGCAAAGAAATTTGAATTTTTTACCGTTTTGGGCCTCAAATTTATGCAAATTGCACAGAAAACCACAGTTCTAACTCTGTAGAATATTGACAACGAAGCATGTAATGCAGCATCATACAGACCATCCAAAATTTCACATCACCTTCTTTATCGATGGCTATCTAATTTCTATGAATGAATAAGAAAAAATCGATAATGTCATAATGCAACTGTTATCTGGAAAAGTAAAAATTTCAGCAAGTGTTCAAATTAAACATGTAAGCAATGGTAAAGATAAAATGAAAGAAAAATATGTAAGGTAGGCAAAAGCATACCACAAACCTGTACAATGACAGATGTTGTTGTGTTTGGATAGACAGTTAAAAGACAAATGCTCTGCAAAGTTTTTCTCAGGATTATCTCATATTCCTTTTCTTGCTTACCTACAGAAAAGAGTTAAAAATTGCCTGATAGGGATTAGTGAAAAACAGAAATTCATTAATATGCACCATACTTGATAAAAAATGAAGTAGCCACATAGAAACATGTATAACAGCTTTCATAAATTAAACATTCTTGCATTCCAGGTTCATTCAGTGATACAACTACGATGATTATGTCTATATCAACAAACTACTTACACAAGTAAACTAACTCTTAAGAATGTCATGCTAGCCACCTCTAAAAGATAATGTTTGCAAGATTATACAAATAACTTCTCTCCATCAATATTGATGGAGGAAGGCCCTCTAATATCCAACCATTTGCATAACGTACAATGAAAATATTTCAAAATCCAACATTGATGATTTCATCTATGAATAATAGCAGCCTCCTCTGTGAACCAATGTCACGGTAGAGTCTAGGCCTATCTATGGAAATACTCATAACATCTCAACAGATTAATTATTGCATTTTCCTATATAGGTCCGTACATGCAAAATTTTCCAGTTCATATCAACAATGCTCACATTTTTTTTCACATGTTCACATGTTTTACTATAATAAGCAAAAAGAACTTTAAAAAGAGTTATCCACAAAACATCTAGCACGAGATTTTGCAAAGGAGCATGATAGCTTAGACAAGCATGAGCATTTGACGTATAAGACCATATTACATTTGAACATCACAGGCCCCCCCCAAAAAAAAAAAAGTTTATTGAGCAAATTCAGCAAGATATAGCAAACAACAAACTTGAGCAATGAGGATACCTGGTAAAACTAAAGAATAAGAACAGATAGAAATGGAGTACCATGAGTATCTGCAATAGAAGTTTACATAAACCATTAAGAAATCCTAAGAAGATATTACCTGCCTGTCCAGTTTTTGGCTTCCAAATAACCTCAATTGAAGCTTTCTCTGGGTTCTCACCCTTCTTCGTTCCAGCTTTTGGTCCATAAACACCAGCCAACACAATTGTGTCCCCTATTAAGAGTCGAAAAGATTACGGTTGAGCAAGATGCAAAAAAAGAGCCAACATCATAAAAAACAAAAAAAAAATGAAGTTGTTAAAATAGAAAAAAAAAACAAACGAAATGAATCAAGATAGAGGACAAGAAAGCAAAAAAGGTTTAACCTGTACCTTGAGACCAACGAGCTGAACCGTGAGCTCGGTTAAGTAAATTCCGGGAGAAAGTGAGAGGCCTCAATTGGTTAGGTGAACGCCCATCCGCCCGAACATCTAACTCCATCGCCGGACACAACACAACAAGCAAGAACAGATGGGGAACGACGAAGATAGCAGCTGAGCACAGCGCTATCTTTTCGATTAATCTTCACAAACTAGACAATATTGCCGAAATGAAGCGTGAAATGGAGCGGACCATACATCGCCGGCGATATCGACACTGCCGATAACCAATCTCCTGCGTCGACAAAGTCAAACGGGCACAAAGCTACACTGAACTGAAGGGCCTGAAGGCGTCGGAGGGCGTCGGCAGACTGGGCAGATCGGGGAAGTAGCACAGAGTTCTGCAGGTTAGGGCAAAATAATAGGTATTTTCCTTTTAAATAATAGTTTTTTTTTTAATGACAGAAAATAATAGGTTTTTTGTTGAAAAAAATAGGTTTTTTTTTAGAACCAAAAAAAAAAAAACTAAAAAACTAACTCATATAAATATTAGGGGATGATTATTTTTAAGCAAGATAAAAATATATATTATTTTATAATTTTAATAAGAAATGTAAAGCATGTAAAATGTGAAAAAATATGTTAATTTAAATATTAAAATTTATCATAAATTTGAAATAAAATTAATTTTTAATATTAAAAATTTTACTACATAAAATAAAATTATTAAAATTTTATGATTAATTTAAAATACTAATAAAATATTTATTTATTTATTTATTAGTAAGACACAAACGAGTGTTAGGTTAAAAATCGATTATTACTTAATTTTATATTTAACTTAAATTAAACTCAATTCAAATTTATCGAATCAAGCCATAAGTCATATTTATAACTTATAATTTTATCGAGCAGAATTTAAACTACGATCTAATTAGTTTACTTGAAATCAAACTTAGCTTGTATATTATTTTTTTAATAAAAGTAATATAATTTATTCATATAACATAATAGTTTGTTACATTTATAAATAGAACATCAAATATAATGGTTAGAGTATATATTGAGTAAATCAATAGGTATGATCGATTTATATTTGAAACTAAACAAATGCTGATTTTTAAAATAATGCTTAATTTAGTGGAGATTCGAGGTAACTTGAAATCAATCTGAGATCAAAACGATCTATATATAAACAAGCAAATCTTTCGTCATGCTTGACTCAACTCGTACTCGAATGGTTCTTTCCCCTCCGTATAAATATGATAATGTTCTATATAATTAACACATTATGATTTATATTGGGGTTATACAATTTAGATGTAACGACCTTAGCTTTTATCTCGGTCGTTATCCAATTTTTTTTTTTTATCTTCAAATATTTTCACTATATCTTAATATAAATTTGTCTTTAATATACAATTACTACATTACACTATAAATAAATATAAAATCTTGAACACAAATAATCTAAAATAATCTTTCAATTGTCTCTCATCCATGTCTCTTATGCCTGTGCTAAACCTGTAAAAATATTACCAAAAATGATGTCAATCCACCAATAGAACTCAGTATGAGATATCAACTAGCTATGGCCAACATAAAATATTAATAAGATTTCATGATCACAAATTTATTATTTTGAGATTTAAGAGAATTATTACATGCAAACACAGCAACATTCATAAACTTATATCAAATGAATAAATAACATGATAGCAATGACTATGATAATTATGCGTACTTAAAGTGTATAACAGAAGATATCAAATAAGAATTTATAACATGAGTGCTATCAAATAAATGAGCATGTATATCGTGAGTTTTTTATGAAAAATTAGACAATATGAATACGTGATAGATAATTAACACAATACGAATACTAAACATAAACAAGTGCAACGTAGTTTGCCTAATAATTATAATGTAAACATGATAATAGAACAAATATAAAAAAATGATTAATAAGCAAGTTTCTTTTTAATTAATTTTATTTTACTATTTTGTGACCGTGATTTCTCGTACTACGCCTCAGCTGTTTTTTACACGTTTGGGGATCGTCATCCCCTGGCTCCGTAGGCTATAGCCCATAATAGCTAAAATGTGAGGTCCTCAATCAGTTTTGGGAGTTTTCACTCCCTGGCCCAAAATGGCAATGGACGTCGTCGCGTCTATATATCATATGCTCGAGCTAAGGCAGGTGCGTAATCCCACAGAAATCACATTTAACTTTTAATCCATTGTCACCTTTAAAATCTTTATTATAAATTTAGTCACATAGCAAGCTCATACATTTGTCTAAATATCATATTATATCTTTGAATGTGACGACAAGCCTGTAGACTTGCCCTCCCGTAGGTGTTACAAACACGAGTTAACATATTCTCATCAAATATGACGACAAGTCCATATACTTGCTATTCTCATCAAATGTGACGACAAGTCCATACACTTGCCCTCCCGTAGGTGTCACAGTCGCGAGTCAATATATTCTCATCGAATGAAACGACAAGTCCGTACACTTATCCTTCCGTAGATGTCACAGTCGTAAGTAAATATATTCTCATCGAATGTGATGATAAATCCGTACACTTATCCTTCCGTAGGTACCACAATCGTAAGTCAATATATTCACATCGAATGTGACAATAAGTCCGTACAGTTGTTCTCCCGTAGGTGTCATAATCGAGGAAAAGAAGTATATTATTATATAACATATTTATCTCATCATTGAAAAAATAAATAAAGTCAGTAATTAATTCATAATAATTTACATGTACCATACATTATCAAACTTTCACAATTCACTTTGTACATTATAATTTCAATAATTTAATTTTAAGTCATCTCTCTAATTTGAATTAAATTTCTATAGTAATTCAGCAATCGCCAATAAAAATAATCATAATATCTTCAAAGATATTTTAATCTAAATTAATAAAATTCATTAACTGTTCAAATATAATTTGTGAAACCTTAATCAAAGTTTAATGAGAGCATGATTAAAGCTAAAAATATAACTATAACTCGTATTTGAGTTTCGTATTAAAGTGAATCAAATTATCTCATAATCAATTCGAAAATTCACATTTTTATCACTCTATAATTATAAAAATATCATCACTATTCGAATCAAATCATCTATCAATAAATCTATTTAATATAAGTTTTAAACTCCAAATTTATCAAAGATTAATTAAATTATTAATCCTTAATGTCTCATAGCATTTGAAATTGATTTCATAAGTCCAATTCTTCTAAATATAATGTTTAATAGTTCTTCTAAAAAAATTTAATTGTTTAGACTTCTAGCAACAATATATATATATTTCTAGGCTAATTAATAAAAAAAATTACATAAATATGATAAACAATCAAATAATCTAATAATCTCCTAATTCACATTTAATAGCAATCATTTAACTTAAGAAATCTCCATTTAATTTACATGTGATGATAAACTCTTTCAAAATAGATTTTTATGTCAAATTTCTTCAGCAAAATCTCATCTAAAATAAATTTTTTAAAGAAAGATTTCTACATAAAAGTTATAGTATAATGTGTCATCTATTTTCATATAAATTTTTATATCAATCTGAATTCATTTGGTATACTAAATCCCCTATGAACTAAACTCGATCAAAAAATCCGAAATTTCTATCAGATTTTATTAATGACATCAAAATCATACTTTTTATTCAGAATTAATAAAAAAATTTCTTCATGAAAGTTGTAGGTAAATTTAAGATCTAATTAACCATCAATTTGTATTAAAAGCTTTAATACCCCAAACTAATTCTACAATGCTCAGATCCAAAACAGAAAAATTCAGCAATATATAATCGTGCATATATCTAAACAAATTTCTCTAAATAAATAATTTAAGCCCATAAACGAAATTTGCAACCATAAACATAAAAAAATATCAGCAATGCAATAAAATAAAATTTTATAAATAATTAAATATTAAATTTATTCAATCCTCATCAAATTATTATAAATCAAATTATGTGAATTCTTATTTTTGATTAATTTAAATCCTAATAGTTAGAGTGATCTCCTACCTCATAGAATCATGAAAATATTTTCTTTTTCTTCCTCCTATTCTTCTCGCATTTTTATCCGAATCTTTGAAATCCTTCTTGCATAGTTGTTGATTCGATGGAGAAAGATTGTGATGCCCCGGATCTCTAACTCTCCTCTCCTATTTCTCCCCCTCCTCTCTCTTTTCTCTCTCTCTCTCACTCTCTCATTTTCGATCAAAGAGGGGGCTAGGGCCGGCTGTTACGAATCGGGAGAGGTGAATCAATGTGTGAGAGGAGTGAAATATTATTTTCTCTAACAACTCAATCTAAAGGTAAATCTGGTATTTCTTCCAAGGCTAAAATTAATGGATAATTAAATTTCATAAATTCAAAATTTAAATAATAATAATAAATCATCCTTTGACCCGTAACTATTTCCCTTAAATATCTCTAATTTTGACAAATATTCTCAGACATCGTGCATTACTCGATTGTAAAAATTTCTCTAATGTTGGACCCAAACATACAATTCAATCTGAAACCGATTCAAAATTTTCAGATATAGATTCATTAAAGCGTCGTGTTAGCCTTCGCTAAAAAGTACGACACAAACATAATTTGGGTTGGCTCAGGTTAATTCTATAGTATGAATTTCACTAAAATATGTGTAAAATGTCATTGAAAATACAAGTTTTTAAAATTAAATGATGTACTCTCCAAAATAAACAAATAAATGATGATTTTCATGATAAATTTATTTAACAGTATTACCATTAAGATTCAACATTAAATTTCAAGTTAGAACTTGGCCCTAATGGATGATGACACAAGAATCATAGGTTTGTCGGGAACGTAGAGGTGGCAATTTTATGCGAAAATTAAAACTTGCTCGTATTTTTGTCAATTTTAAAATTAATTCAATTTATTTTAGCTCAAAATTAGTTCGCTCAAAGAGAAATTGCTTAACTCATAATCAATTTGATGTGTGCATAAACATGTATATTTAAAGTTTTGTAAATTATAACTGAAAAATTTATGTATAAATACGTAACATCCTCACAGTTACAAAATTTCTTATCATTAGCTTCACAATTTTTTCTTAAAAGATGTATCTATACTCCTTTTGGTTACGAAACAAATTCATTTTTGTGACTCGTCATTTAAGTGCTGTTTGTCTGAGTGATTTCAATTTAATAGCCGTTACAAATATATTAGAATAGTTTATATTAAAAAAAATAAAATTAGAAAAAAACACATTAGAATTTGAAATTGAATTTATAATATATTTAATAAATATATATATATATATATATAATTGATATTTTTATAAAAAAATATATTATATAATAGGCTCAATTAAATTTAAAAATTATATTAAGAGCCCTGCAAATGGTGGGATTCGAATGACAGTTCAAATTCTGGTTGATTTCTCCCACTCCACCTTCTGGAGTCCAACACCCAGAATATGTGGTGTCAATTCGTTTTCCCTGAAATCCGTAAGAACAGAGGCCTCTGCTTCACAGTTTACACTATACAGAATTCTCGCTCAGAGCTCTGTGCAGTGATGGCCATAGCGCCATCCCTCCCAGGTTTCCACTCCTCCTTTCTCTCCTACCAACTCCCCAAACTCCGTCTTCCTTCATCTCCCCATAATCTCTTCAGAATCGGCCAGCGAACTTCGCCTTCCTGCCTCCGCATCAGAGCCCTCGAGCTCGATCAAAGCACGGTAAACTTTTCTGCCCCCGCGACAAATCAAGGTGATAGTTGAGCGCTGCGGCTTATGAACGA
The DNA here is from genome assembly GCA_002786265.1 of Apostasia shenzhenica. Taxonomy (NCBI): domain Eukaryota; kingdom Viridiplantae; phylum Streptophyta; class Magnoliopsida; order Asparagales; family Orchidaceae; genus Apostasia; species Apostasia shenzhenica. The sequence continues at coordinate 569,133 of KZ454678.1, forward strand.
TTGGGTTTCTGCTTTCAGATCGTGGCAATCTCTGTGGGGGTCTTCAGCGTCGCTATCGGCATCGGGATCCCTGTGTTCTATGAGACCCAGATCGATAATGCGGTGAGCTGTTTCGGGGTCTGATTTGACTTAGGGTTTTTCGTGGAGGGGAATGTTCTGTTTTAATTTGGGTTGTGCATATTTTGCAGGCTAAGAGGGACAACACTCAGCCCTGCTTCCCCTGTAATGGGTCTGGAGCTCGTAAGCCTTTCTTCCATTGGAATAGTCATTTGAGCACATCCTGAGTCAAATTCTAGCTTTTCCCAAGTTGAAATTTCTCTATCTGGTGAACCAAGCTCAGTTTCCTGAAAGTTTAATTTACTAGGTGTAGAACATCTGGTAGCCTTGCATATAGGTGTTGGCGAGCTATTGGTGCTCGAGAATGTTTATAGCTTTCTAATGAATGAGTATGCATTCTACCATCTTAGTTTTATGGGCAAGAAATTGCGGAGAGAATTCATTTTCTTGTGTCACATTGGCATGTAAATTATAAATTACAGTTACTGTAGAACTTGATATTCTAGGAAAGCAAATAATATTGTCCACATTTACAGTAATCACATGCTTTGAGTTGTTCATTCAGAGGTTAAGGATTTTTTTTTAGCGTCATATAAAAATAAGTGCTGAGATACAGATTCTAATGGATGACTAATTATGTGAGATTAAACCATATTAGAAATAATTGTATAGGTGAGTGCAAAAACTATAGTGGTGAGATGAAGCTGGCGCTGTAACATGCTGTGTCCCAAATATGAAGATATTGTCTGTTTTGGTTTAGGGAACTGCGTGACTTGAATGCTTCCTGGCATCTCAGTACTATTTCAACTCAAGCACGCTTAATTACAGAATTTTCTTTCATTAGTCCGCCATTTTACCTTAAAAGTGCTTTTAGTATTTAAGATTACATTATTTACTTATACAATTCATGAACTCTCATCTTCTTTCAATACGCTACGATTTATTTCTGTGCATCTCTCATCACTTATCATCTGGCCTATAAGTATGTCAAGAGCTACACTTAACTCCAATAATTCTTTCCTCTTGGAACATCATCTAGCTATCTCTTCCCCCCTTCTTTGGCCACAGGCCATCACTGGTACTTTTATGTGGCCCATCCATGTCAAACATTGACCTACAAAGGCTCTTGTTTGTAATGTAATAGAGTCTTTCAAGTTTTAAAAAAGAGGGTGTTTATGAATCGCGGGTATGATATGGGAATATGAAAATAATATGATGCTAGTACTATGATCCAAAAAATCTTAAAGTTGTAGGATACGAATATGGCAAGGATACAACATGTAATTATCAAATATGTTAGTGTGTGCATTTTCATATTGTCAACTTCATCTACTTTAAATAGAGTTGTGACTCATTTGGTAGAGTGCTTGTTATTTTTTTATAAGCGATTAGAGAACTCTGGGGGGAGAGATACTTAGGGATGGAGAAATATGGTGATGCTGATGAGGTGAGAAGATGAAACTTTTGATAGAAATGTGAAGAGCTGTAAGGGATGCGAGTAATCGTGTAGGGTCACGTTTAGACTCAAAAAAAATAGTAATAAAGAACCACTTCCAATTTGATATCTATCATATCCAATGCATTGCTCTAGTGTATTCTATATTTATTCCCATCGCATCCCAAGCATATCCAAGTAACTAATTTGTTTTACTATTCAAAGAGTCCATTAGGCTTATCCAATACAAATCTGAGGTGTATTGGAGAGTATTGTATCTGATATGAGTATGATATGGATGTGTTAACTCTTTAGAAGTATCTGTGTTTTGTAGGAGGGAGTTAAAATTATTTGGGATCGAATGATTAGACCATTAGCTGATTTGTTTTTTTCTTCTTCAGCTAAAACATAGTTTCATGCTCATTTTGAAGCTTTTTTTAGTGAAAGGGATGAAGAACTGGAAGATTAAAATGAAATGTTGAATTTTCAGAGCAATGCAGGTTTTGCACAGGGAAAGGTACTGTGAGTGTAGTGCTTGGTGGAGGAGAAACTGAAGTATCAAAATGTATCAACTGTGAGGGAGCCGGCACTTTAACTTGCACCACATGCCAAGGCAGTGGAATTCAGCCCCGTTTTCTTGATCGGAGGTACCATTGTTCTCTATTCAGTTCGTGTCTTTATTGCTGAAATTAATTCAATAATTTTTGTTAGGAATAGATACATGCAAAACACTGGAAAATCCCTTAACATACTAGCTTTCTTCTGTGAAAAATGTGAGAATAGTCTTTGATTTTAATACATCAAAATTATTTCTGAGTTATAACCTAAGCTTAGATCAGTTAGTAACCAAATATTTAACGTGATATTAGTGCCAAAAGTCTCAAATTTGATTATAGTGATCTCTATTTATCTCTTGCATAATGTTTAAAAAAAGATATTTATGCTGAATTTTATGCTGCAAAGCAAGCAAGCTTATGCGTGAGGAGTTGTGTTAAAATATAAAATTATTTTTAGATCATGAAGTCCATATATTGGATCATGGAATATAACTTCAAATTTTATACATAAGAATATGTGCCAAAGTGTCACAGTTAATTGTTTATTCATATTTTATAAATTATTTATAATATGACATCATAGAAGTAGAGTAGCACTAAAATGTTTGACAAAAAAGACGAAAAATTCCTGCTTGACTGTACGTCGAATTACTCAAAGTTGACATTGTCATGCGATTATATTAAATTAATTACAAAAATATAAGAGTCGATCAACATCCCCTTTAAAAATATTACAGAAATTATTGGAAATCAGATACTTCTTTCTCAACAAAAAACACTTAATATCGCATAGTGCGCTAAAATTTGGTCACACTATTGATATTACGTTATATATAACTAACTTTACAAAAAGCGGTAAGTCAAATTAAAGGAAATTTGAAATAGGGTGTGGTATACGAGAAGTTATTGGGTTCGGATGGCGCACTGTCCGGAACCCAATCAGAGGGCGCCACATGTGCCATACAGCTGGGTCCGAGCACACGTGGCGCCCTCTGATTGGGCGTCCGAACGGTACGCGCGGCGCACCCAATAATTTTTCGTGGTATACTTAGCTTGGGCTATTTATGCTAGTTTGATCCTAAGAGGATTTGATTGTGTTGAAGCAGAAATTTGACAATGGTGGATGGAGGACTTTGATCTCACGTTGAGGAGACTTCCTCTTTAAGCTAGGTCTCATAAATAAAATAAAGAATTAATATAAGTGTATCATGATTTTTAGGTGAAAAATCATTAAGTAGAAGGGAAAAATCTTGGTGCAGAGGTGGAAAAATTCTCAAAGTCTTGCAAACAATCTGGGGTAAACTAGTTCCAGCCTACTAGAATCGGTGTAATCGATGGTTCAATTTCTTATGGAATCAATTTGGAGCCAATTTGAAATGGGTTTCCCATTAGCTACTAATTTAATATTTTATGTCATAAATAAGATTTTTTAAATATCATTTATTCAATATGTGATCACAATTGATTAATCTCTTATTGATTGATAATATAATATCCTATGATTCAAATATAGAGGTATTATTCGTTATAGTTTTAGAAAACTATATAACTTAAATACTTTATAGGATGTCACTCTTCCTAGTACTACTTCAGTCTAAGTATACTTAATTATGGAGTTTTCTATCATTAGTCTTACAATTTTTTCTAAAAAGGTGCCTCTATCATTTGAGATTATGTTATTTACTTATGCAATTCAAGATTTTTCCTCCCATTTCGATGTAGTGCAATTCATTCATATGCCCTTCACATTACTCCTAGAAGTCTGCTAGGAGACGCTTCTTATTTGGATTATTCTGATTCACTCATATAGATATCACTTCGGCGATCATTCCATGCATCTTCAGTTTCGGGTCATCAAGGCCCACTAGCTTCTACCTGGTTCGTCCTCAAACCATATCATGCTCTGAAAAGTTAGTTTTAATACCATATTATAACATCTCATAATCTAAATGTAGAGATATTATCCGCTTTGACTTTAGGAAACTATGTGACTTGAGTACTTCCTAGGAAATCACTTATCCCAGTACTACTCCAACCCAAATACACTTAAATACGAAGTTTTCGATCATTAGTTTCACGATTTGCTTCCCAAAAAATACCTCTACTAAACAATATAACAAATTTCTATATAATTTTGTAATTTTGATATAGCTTTTGCTCAATATTATAGAAGCATTTAAGAAGCATGGAGGCAACGTGAGGACATGGGGATGTGACACTATATATGTTAGAATGAATAAAAGACTTTATATTTCCTTACTACTAGAGCTCCTAATCTTCTCAAAGATGACTATTAAATATGTAACTTCCCTACTTATCGGAGGACTTTTGGAAGTAAACATTAACACCACTCATTAACTTCTCTTCTTCTCTCATTATAATTGCATTCTCCTAGAAGCCTCAGACCTATCTCATGTAGAATGTGATCAATCTTATAATAAAAAAAAAATTGGTGGAACCTTCAAGTCATGGAACAGTATCTTTGTTTAATAAGCTTACGCTTAATCTATGTTCTTAGACAGTCAATAAGTATCTTATTGATTTGTAAAAATGACAAATCGATGACCGAAACCGGTTACAGTTCCCAGTTCCAAAACAGTTTTGCTAATTTTATTGTACATGTACATAGCTAAATTTGTAGTTTAATCGAGTGAAAAAGCATTCTTTTTTTCGAAATATTATTAAGGTCTTCTGAAATTTAGTAAAAAAAACTTTTTTAGGAGTGATATATGTAGTTCATATCTATTTTCGATCAGTTCTCGTGAAGATTTTAAGTACGACTAATCTCCATTTTTGTTCTCCGAACCAGAGAATTCAAGGATGATGATTGAAGCCCTACATCAAGGCTGATTTGAGGCATGAGAAATGCAATGAAATGGCTAATTTTGGCATAATTTGTTGTGTAGGAGGAGAGGAGACCTATGTTGAAGAATGCATTGCTGTGTAATTCATTCCATTTGTGCAATAGAAATCTACAAACATATCAGTTTAAGCTACCATTATTTATGGTTTTGTAATTGAAAAATGTGTATAATGTGAAATAAAATAAGTTAGTTATATTAAAAATTGTGTATGATGTGAAATAAAGTTGATTGATTTATTGTGAATTGTGTTGGATGTGAAATAAAGTGATTGTTTAATGTTGGAATTTGTGTGAGATGAGATATAAAATAATTTTTTAAGTTTTTTTTTAAAATAAATTTAAGATTTTGGTCATGGGTAATTTTAGCCATGATTTTTAGTCTATTGCCAAACAGGGCCTCAGCTTTGTTTCCCTTTTATTCTTCTTCATTAGGTCTGTGGGTTATATAAAGAAAATTCAAATTATCATACTGATTTATATTGCAAATAACTTGAAGATTATCATCTGCTTATATCTCACCAAAAAAAAATTTACTGTTCTTTTATATATATATATATATATATATATATATATGTAAATGCCTCTTG
>KZ454678.1:575117-839880 GCA_002786265.1 Apostasia shenzhenica
ATATATATATATATATATATATATATATATAATTTATAACAGCTTAATGGAAGATTGTATTCGCATTTTATTTATAAGTTTTGTTCAAACTTTGGTGATTTAGATTATTTTTTTGTTTTTATTTCTAACTATGAAATTAAGATGAATATTATCATTCAAGTTAATTGAATAAACTAAGATATTTATATTTGATATTAATCGAAGTTGAATTAATTTTAGCTTGAATTTATTTGGAATCGATAATAAATGAATCTAAAGTTTTGAATGTTTAATATAGAAATACTTAAATTTATTTATTTATTTTTCGCTGAGTATGTATTTATTGTCCTAAATACATTTAAAATTGTATGAACAATTGTGAGTTTGTAACGTCACGTGAGCAAAGCACGTGCTTATGTATAACTAGTATATTTTAAAGGTAAATTTCATATGGGTCCCTAAGGTAAGGATCTCATGCAGCTTCAGTTTCTTTGAAAGCATGTAACTTTAGTACTCTCATAAGTAATGGAGTTGTTCAGTGATTGATTTTTTTTTATCGTTTTACCCTAAGTCTTCTCTATCTCTCATTTGTCGAAGTTAGCTGTTTGCTGTCAAATATCGCTGCCTCCTCGCCGCCAACGTTTGGTTCGGCGTAAGTTTTTTGCTCAACACAAATTTCAATTATAAAAATCAATTTTATTTCACATCCAATACAAATACAAATATTAGAATTAAAAGTAGGGCAAATTACATGCAGGTCTCTGAGTTTAACACTTAATAATGCGCAGGTCCACATTTTTAAAATTATAACATCGGAGTCCTGAGTTTTAATAAATTATCAAATGAGTCTTTTTTTATTTTTTTGCTATTATTTTTTTTAAAATTACCATTTTATGCTTGCCCCTCTCTCTCCTCCCGTTCCCGCACAGGCAGGTCGCACGTGTGCGGGATCGGGAGGAGAGAGAGGGGTAGGGGTAAAATGATAATTTTAAAAAATTTTAATAATAAAAAAATAAAAAGACTCATTTGATAATTTATTAAAACTCAGGGACCCCGATGTTGTAATTTTAAAAATATGTATCTGCGCGTTATTAAGTGTTAAACTCAGGGAGCTGAGTATAATTTGTTCTTAAAAGTATTTCACATTTTACACACTTTCTAATAATAAAATATTTTTTTCATTAAATTTAAAAAATAAAATAATATTTTTTTCATGTTAAAAAAACAAAATCGAACCAGTCGTTGCCTTTTTGTCACCCATGAGTATTTACTTATGGGCAATTTGTTTTAAAAAATAAATTGTTTAAATGATTAATAGATAGGATAATGTTTGCCCTTAAAATAGATGTATTAAAAATGTGGGATATTCAGGTAGGATTGATCAGGATCCGAGTTTGAACCGCCCAAGGCCCAACTCGAGCTTAGCTCGTCTCAATTTGATTTGAGCTCGAGTCGACTTGAGCCTTGATCGGGCTAATTCGAGATTGAGTCAATCGTACACATAGGATTTAAAATTGAGTTAACCATAATCACAATACATACTTATATATAAATAATAAATAATTAAATATATTATTTATATTCATCAATAGCTCATGACTTAGCTCAATAAACTCGAGCTGAATTTAATTCGAGTTAAATATCAATTCAAATATCAAGTGACTATCGATCTTTTAACCAAATTGTAATATCCTGTAATTCAAATAAGAAGTTACAAAAATATAAGAAACTGCACGTCTTAAGCACTTTTCAAAAGGTCATCAATCTTATTATTACTTCAGCCTGACATGCTTAACTACTGAATTTTTCCTAAAATGCCCCTCTACTAGTTGGAATTATGTTATTTACTTGTACAGCTCAGGAACTCTCATTCTTTCTAATGTATGACAATTCATGCCTTTATCTCTTCACTTAGAAGCCTGTCAGGAGCAACTTCTTATTTAGGAGATTTTGATTTAATCATATGAATATCACTCTGGCGATCACTTCTCGACTTCTCGTTCTCTTCTGTTCTAGGTCATCACACAAACTCTCACTCCTATATTGGGGGCCAGGGACAAACGAAACTCAAATTTGGAGAATCAATATTCTATACGAACTCAAGTAGATATCTTCATGCAATGAGCGTGATGGGTTCAAATTATTTTGGATCAAATTGCGAACATGAGCCGAGTCAAATTTCCTTACTCTTAAGTAGATTTATGCCATTTTTGACTAACGACAAAGTCAAATTTATTTCTAAAAATTGAAATAAATGCTCTAATTGGTCAAGATCATACTTTCCACGTGTTAAATATTTAAATCTTTTGAAGCTTTTAATAAATAGCTGAGGTTTGGCCGTTTGGGATGGGGTTATTCTTATTTCTGCTGAATTATTTAAATGCTTGAATAAACTAAATTTTAAAGAGGTGTTGGAAAATGTTTCAAATTATACCCAACTTTTTTAAACTCTCAATTTAGATCCTTCAGATCAATTTCAGGCTATTATTAGATTTCTAAAGTGCATTTTTGTCTTTTTACCTATTTATTTTTTTGGATTAAAATTGTAAATATTAACGATAAATTTTAATAAGATTAGCTTAGAATAAAAAGCTCATTAAAATTTAACAAAATTCACCTCAAATCATTATCTGTCAAAGTTCAACTCGAGCAAGAATGGGTCCCTCCCGCCAAAAAATAAGAAAGAAGTTTGGAATAGTTAGTTTAAGAAAGACATTTGTTGACGCAAAAAATATGTCAAAATAAAATAAAATAAGAGGATAATTTTTATATAAAAATTTGAATATCTAGAGAAAAAAATTATGATGTCGTCTAGGAGATTTAAATTTATTAATTGAATTTCTTGTTTTACAAAGCTTGAGAGTCTGTAAATGGAGACCGAATAAGAAAATAAATAAAAGAGAGAGTGACCTCTAAAGAGAGAGAGAGAATTTCCCCCAGAGAGTTTTTTCTTCTTCTTATTTATAGCTTGGAGAGGAAAAAATATAATGGATGTAGTCTGTCACGTCTGGCATCTTTCTCGCAAAGGATGATTAGACAGTGAACCCCCATGCTGCCTTAAATACTGAGTTGACATAGTAGTACGGAGGGTACGATCTGGTGATATTTTCTTGAAGAGCTGTTCGACTAGGGTTGTTCGAGGAGAGCTGTTCGACTAGGGTTGTTCGAGGAGGGCTGTTCGACTAGAGCTGCTCGATTAGGGGTATTAGAGAAGGTTCTAATAACATTCAAAAAAATTCACAGTTCACACTGATAACAAAACCTATTAGGGTTAGATCTAAAGGTCAAGGACCCGTTTGTAATACATTTAAAAGCAAAGGCCTGGGTTGAAAATGTCTTTTATTAATTTATTTTCTCCATTGCTGGCGAAAAAATTAAGCAGGATCACGTGTACGTCCACGTGGCGGCGTCTAAATCGGCATCAGATATAGTGGGACCCGCGACGTTCTAACCCTTCCATCCTGACCGTCAAAAAGATCTATATATTAAATATCGTGTTGTTAATATTTTATAAATTCTACAATGATTGTAAATTATAATTTAATAATCTTGATATCATTTTTTATCACCTAAATATGATAGGACATAGGCTCTGTATTTATAAATTTTGAGGCTGAAAATAATATTGGAATTTATTTCACATATATAAATAATATAGTTTTATCTCATAAATATATATATATATATATATATATATATATATATTATAGAAGAAAAGAAATAAAATATGAATTTTACAAATGAAATGAATAACGTCTATTTTAAACTTGGGATAATTAACTACATGCCACACAATTTAGTTTTATTTATGCCTTACACATTCATTCTTAGTTAATTACGCTATGCACACTCAAAATATTATAAAATCTTACATATACATATTTTAACTTATTTCTATTATAATGAGTAATCATAATTTTTCAATAAACTAACTATAGTTAGATTATAAAAAATTTGAATCATTCATCATATTATTTTAAGAATATTTAAATATATTTTGAATGAAAAATTCTAAAATCTTAATATTTAAGTGGTGGGAAAGGAAGGAGATATCCGCGATGTGAATTAATTTTAGGACAAATCAGCACTTTAGTGTGGTATTGAGGAAGAGAAAAATATGTATCATTAAGAATAAAAATATAATTTTAATGATTTACTAACAGAATATTTTTTTTCAAATAGATTTTTATTAAGTTTTAACTCAATTGTGTGTATGTAAGATTTTGTAATATTTTGAGTGTGTATAGCGTAATTAACTAAGAATGAATAGGTAAAGCATAAATAAAATTAAATTGTGTTGCATATGGGTAATTATCCCTTTAAACTTTTATGTAATAAACTTTAATTTAGAGATATTTAAAATAGAGTTAATTAATACAAGGTTCTGATGGTTGACCTTTAGTTATATTTTGATGTACAATTTTTTTAAAAAATTAATTAATTTTTATTTTAAAAACTTTATAATAATAAAAAATACTATAAATTATGAATATTACATGAAAGAATTAAATCAACAATTTCAATCACCTTTTTATGAAATATTTTATTTTTAAATTTCAAAAATTACATTAATATTACCTTCGAGTCTCTCTCTCACTTGCTCGAGGAGAACGGAGGAAGGCAATAGTAGAGGAGAATATTGGAGAGTTGGGCAGTGGCAATGGGCAATAGTCGTGAGGGGACGACAGTGAGGTGTTGACGAGTGACAAAAGAGAGATAAAAAAAATATATAAAAATAATATTTTTTAAAAAAATTTGAAGAAGCATGAAAAGTAAAATTAAAAATTTATTAATAGTAACTGCAGTGAGTCGATCAATCAAATTTTTAAAAATTACGAATTAAAGTATAATTATAAGTTAATTGTAATAATTTTTTATTAATTTCCTCTTTAAACTAATATTACTAAAACAAAGGGACATAGAAATATTTTTAAAAATATAAATTAAATTATAATAACGAATAACTATAAACACCCATAAGTTTGCTCAATAAATAAATTTGTAGTGCTCAATTAAAATCTTCAATAAATGAACACGATACCATTAAAAATAAGGAATCTTATTGATTTCTAATAAGCAATAAATATTAGCAATATCTAAAATAATGAGATTTCTTCATTTAATAATAATAACAAGAATAACACGAGAGTCAATTTCATTTTTCTCCCTTAAAATCTTCTTATTTCACTTGAACCCAATGAATAAAAAAAACTCACAAATTACATCACCAAAATCATTCATTTTTGTGGTGATTTTTCATAAAGTGTGAATTTTTATTTTCATAAATGTAAAGAAATAAAATTAATGATTTTAAGAGAAAAGGAAAATGTCTCAAAATTTCATAATTTTGGCACATTTGCATCTGGAAAAATAAAAATATACAATTTGCATCTTCAAGAACCCATAAATTTGGCACTTTGCAACTTAAAGAGGTGCAAAGTGCAAAATTTAAGAATTTTGATGGTGCATAGGATATATTTTAATTTTTTTGGGCGCAAAGTGCAAATGATATATTTTTAGGTTTTAATTGTAATTTGCTCATTTTAAGGGTGTAAATTGTAATTCTCTCCGAAGAGCGTAATAGCTTTGATAGGTGGCGGGAGTAGGCGCCGGCCACCGTGTCATCTGCGCACGCGCCACCAAATTCTTCCAGCAGTCGCTTTCTCTTTAATACAGAAGCCAGTGGAAGAAGACAATGGCCACGGCGATTGCCGTAGCGTCCACGAGCTGCGCCGCGGCAGCGCCGGTTGACTCTGCGCCAATGAAAACCATCGAGTTGTTTGTCAGCGGCAAGTTTCCGGCCACCGGCTTCGACGGATTGTTCTCTCCGGCCTTCTGGCTAGTGGTGCTGGGGCAGAAGGTGATGACGTAATCTCCTCCGGCGGAGCATGTGAAGGTCGATGTGGCGTCGTCGTAGGCGTAGCTGTAGGCCCGCGGGCATGCGTTTTTGAAGAACTGAGAGTAGGAAGAAGGCTTGCAGGTTTCCGGGCTGGCGAATTCGCCGCTGCAGCAGAACTCCGGCTGGCCGAAGGCCTCGCATGCGCTTCTGCACGCGGTAGCGTAGCCAGAGTCGGAGGCGGTGACACGGAGGTCGGACGGGCAGAGGCCGTTGATGTCGACTGCGCATCCCGTGGCCGCACAGTTGCCGCCGGAGCCTGCGGTGGGGACGACGAGCAGGGGGAGGTTATAGCCATCGACGAGACTAACGTCAAAGAAGTCCATGCCACCGGCACCGTTGAGGGTGAACTCCGCGAGTGTGGCGGGCGGGGTGGCGCCACTGCCGGAGCACTCCGGGGTGCCAGAGCCGCAGTCGCCGGTGGCGCAGGTGAACTTTCCGGTGGAGGGGTCTGTGGAGCAGAGGGTGCGTCCCCAGAGGCGGCCTGACCAGGAGGCGGCGACAGCGATGGATCTGGATTGTCCGGCTGCGAGGGAGAATCCAGTAGTTTCTGGCGGAGCCGTGCCGGCGCCAGAGAGGAGGCCCGGCCACACCGTATAGCCGCAGTTATTGGTTATCGTGAAGGAAGCAGAGGAGGCCACTGCAATCGAAGCAGATAAAAAAATGAGAACTTTGTGAGAAATTGAAAGCAGAAACAGCGGAAAACAGGGGATCGAGGGCCGTAGAGATCGTCACCTGGAGCGAAGAAGGAAAGGAGAGCGAGAAGAGGAGGAAGACGAAGGGATTTGAGTGACGCCATTATTCGCTCTTCGATTGCTCCTCTTCGTCTTCTGACCAATGGGTAGAAGAGGATGAAGAAGATGGAGTTGTGTGGGAGGTGTTAGCCGGCGGGAAGGTCAAGGGAATTTATAGAGGGAGGAGGGAGGTGGCAGCGATGAATCCCGACAAAAATGTGGGACCCCCATTTTTGGTAAATTGTGTCTGGGACCCTGAGTCAGGTACCTCATTTAATTAAGGTTCCAAATTTTTTGAATGTATATTCCTTCATTTTGGCCTTGTTTGGCATGAGCCCAAAAATGAGCAAACAAATATCTTAATAATATTTTAAATTTATTATAAATTTTAATAACTTTATTTCACATCTAACACAAATTCCAACCTTAAAAATCAACTTTATTTCACATCCAATACAAATTTCAACATTAAAATCAACTTTATTTCACATCCTACACACCTCTCAATATTAAAATAAATTTCTTTCCCATCAACTCTATAAAATAAATTATTTTCTCTTTCCTTACCCAAATTCATCCTCCAACCAAACAAGCCCTTTATACATGTACGTTGAGACATAAAAAATTATAATATATATATTTTGTTAGAAATAAATCTAGTGTGCCATTAAAATAATATAAATATTATACACAATAAATTCATTGTATAAATATATCAGTTGGCTCTTAATGAGCACATCATAATTTTTTTTAATATTTTATCTAGTAAATTGTAATTAGATTCCTAAGATTTGGGAAGCATTGCTGTTGGCCTAAAATCTGACCTCTCAAATATATATTTTTTTACTTTTACAGAGGTCCCTAAGACTTGTGCCTATTTCTCACTTTGGTCCTATAGATCGAAAACCATTAGAACTTTTCGTTAACTTGGTGATGTGCTTGAGGATGCGTTCTTTTTATAATGCCAAAAAGTAAAATAATCTTAATAAATCTTGGAGACCCTAATATAATTTACCCAAAGTTAAGTAGTTCATTGCTGCTAAACATTCATCATTTTCTTTAATAAATCACAGATTTCTCTTTTGTTTTTTTTTTTTAAATTTTATAAAAAAAACATATTTAAAAGGATATAACTTAAATCAACTTTAATAAAAAAAAATCAAAACTCAAATAATTTTTCGAGTAAAATGATTCAAACTTTAGGATTTGTATGTAAACCAAATCTAACATATAATATTTCGTGATCGCAATGTAGAGGTATTATTCGCTTTGGCTTTAGAAAAACTACATGACTTGAGTACTTCCCAGGAGGTCACCCATCCTACTGTTATTCCAGCTCAAGTACGCTACAGAGTTTTCTATCATTAGCCTCATAGTTTTGCCCCAAAAGACACTTTTAATATTTAAAATCACATTATCTACTTATAGAGGTCAGGATCTCCCTCTTTTTTTGATATAAGATAATTCATTTATGTGCATCTCTCATCACACATTATTCAGCCTAGAAACCTGACAAGACCTGCACTTTATCTCAACGATTATTTTTCTTAGGATATCACCCGACAATCACTCTTTTTCTCTTCGACCACAGGCATCACACAACAGATTTATAGCCAAGGGCAAAATGATTTTTTCAGTGTTAAAAAAAGGATGTGCTTGCAATGGACATAACCCGAGTCACCAGAGTGTGAGGATTGAAATTCTTAGGACCTTAATACAATGAATTTAAAATTGATTGACCCAGATGCAATCTATCCATTTTATAAAAAAGACCCAATGTTAAATTTGATTTTTTTTTTTAAAGAATGGAGAGTTTAGTTTGGGGACGTACAAGAGGAAAGATCCAAGTTGAACTTTGACAGGTAGTAAAAATCAAATTTTTTAGGATTAAAATAACTTTATATATATATATATATTTAAATATTATCTTTAGTCAACATCCAAATACACAATTTCAAGTTTTCAACTTCCAGGTCTACAAATAATTTATCCTTCCAACAAGGTCCCTCTTCTAAGAAGTTTCCTTTTAAGGCCTTGAGGATATTATTTGTCTAAAAAATCCCTTCCCACTACATGTTTCAAGTGAGAACACTTGAAATCTGATAAAATTATATATTTTATATATTATTTTTGAGATAAATTATGAAATAAATTACTAAAGCAAATTTGGAGTCTAGTGAGATTTTTATTTAAAAATAGATTAAAATTTGTAATTTTTGATAAATATTATGATAAATACGTAATTGTCCGAAAATTATTTTTTGGTGAGATTGGCTCTTAAGAAAAACACGAAAAATGCGTTTGAATGTACACTAAAGGGAAGTTTACGAAAAAAGTGATGTTGCTCGTTCAGGCAAAGTAATTTACGGAGAAGGGACCAAATTCCTTATCTCTTTTTTTGATTGTGATAGTTATCTGACGGTGTCCTCACTCAACTTTGTTATAAAAATAATTATTTTCATAAATTATTTTTGTTGTAAATATAATATTTATTATAAAAAATAATATATCTAAACTAATTTATTTAATTTGAAAATTGAAGAAATTAATATATATATATAAGTAAAAATAAAATAAGCTCAAATAATGATAAAGCATGATACTATTTAGCTGTAGATTAGTGAAAATAAAAAAATGATAATTTTTTTTGCTTTTCATATTTCAAAGAAAAAGAGGGTTCAACGGCAGCCGGGGCTCAGTCAAATGTGTCGCTCTTGGATCCGATTCAGCGCCAGGTCGGGCCTGACTTGACCCGACTCTAATGCGTCAATTTTGTTTTTTTAATAGAAAGTTTTTTTATTAGTTTTTTAATAGAAAGTTAATACGTAATAAATTCATCCTAATTTTAAAAAAAAATTAATTTTAATTTTTGAAAATGTAAAAGGACTGCATGTTAAGATGCTAATTTTGTATTCCTATATAATTCGATTTATAATGCCGTAATTTATCATTGTAAATGTCTAAATAGAAATAAAATTGTAATCATAAATTAATCGTTGTCTATAAAATTCGTGTATACGAATTCATATGTGATTATATGTCTCGTAGTTTTGTGCTTATCATACAACTTATGTAATATACGTCATATTTTTAAAATTATACTAACATCAATTTAAAATAAATTATTTTTATGTAGATTAGTAGATCTGCATAGTGAGATTCTTACATAATTTTTGTAGCTCTAATAATTATGAAATTATGTATAGGATAAATTACTTATAGACTTTTGATACATTTAAGTTTTTATTTGTTTGTTCGTTAAATTTAAATTACTCAAATTTAAACGGTTTCAAGATTTATTACTATTTGAATATCTGCTTTCATTATATATTGCTATATATTACTAAAATTAGAGATAAAATTTACAATTTATATTTATCATCTCTAAAAATTCATTATTTTCAGACGACATTCTGAAAATTTATTATTTTTGTGTAACACATTTATCTAAATTCAAAAGTAGGGAGATTCATTATTTTTCAGACGATATTCTCAAAATCTATTATTTTCATGCTGCACTTTTATTTAACTTCAAAAGCAATTTATTGCTTGTAAATTTATTATAAAATGAGGAGTGCTATTTGAAAATAATAGGTTTGGTTATCGTCTGAAAATAATAAATATTTGGGGCGACAAATGTAATTTTTTTATATTAATACATTTATTGTATTTAATCCTCAGATGTTATAGTAAATAAAGCATTTAAATTACGAAAATACCCCTGCGACCAGCGAAGAAATCCCAGGAGCGGCCGCCGGCCTTTTGTTGCCCCAGTTCCATCTTCTTCTGACGAATTCTCTGGCTGGGGGGTTAGATCTCTATTTGGCGCTACATCTCCGCGGCGATCGGAAGAAGGTATACTCCACGTTCACTGGCTTATCGGCCTGCTTTCGTTTTCTTTCATTCCTTCAGTCGTCGGTTTTTTCCTTCAGCATTTGCCGGACTCTAGGGTTGCATGAGTTCGATCTCTGTGTCCTTTGCCCTTTATGGATTTTTCTGTTGTGTCTTTTCCCCTTTCTGTTTGATCTATTGTGAGTTGGATGAAATTGACGATGAACTAGTTAACTGTCGTTCTTTGATTTGGGTGTAGTGTTTGAAGTTTTACTCTGCAAATTTTAAGTTCGTGAGCAGATGGCGTCCAAGCTGCAGCAGCTGCAGACCAAGGCCGTGCAAGCCTCAAAGTTCGTGGCCAAGCATGGATGTTCTTACTATAAGCAGCAGCTGGAGCAGAACAAGCAACATATCGTCCAGCCACCGACTGTAGAGAAATGCCAAGAGCTTTCGAAGCAGTTGTTTTACACCCGGCTTGCCAGGTCAGTATTTTTTTGACCGATTTCTAGAATTTTATACGTAGCTTCGTGTTGTATGTATTAGTGGTTGGTAATCTGTAGGCCTTAGATGTTCTTAGTGGATTTTTGGGATGTTGATTAATATTGATGGGCCTTCAGACTGCTCAAAATTCACATTCCATAGCAATCAAAATTTTAAGGTTTATGTGTAATATTCTGTATGTTCAACTTTTGACTTGTTTGGTCAGATGTGTAAGAGATCCTGCTGATTCTGGATATATATGAATCTGTATTATAAGGCATAAGAAACATTGTGTTGGACATCTTCAACAGTTTACATTTATTGTTCCTCTAACTTCTTGTTAGCAACTAACCAAGAAACTATTAGGGGTTGGAGATGTGTCACCACGTAAACTCTTAGAGGTGGTAGTTACTGGATGTTCGTCTATCCAAGTACTTTCTATGGTCAACATTTTAGGGCATTGAAATGTCATTGGAACACATTGGGGTGTCTTTGCTTTGGCTTGACACATCAAGGCACCTTTAGTTGGAGCAGATATTATGAGGCACCTCTGGTCGATGTATATATCTTGGGACAGAATGAGTTGATGCCTCGTACTTGGATGTATATTGGGAATACAACACAAGTCATCAACTAGGTTAAGGGGGATCCAGTTGTGGCTCAATGGATCTAATTGTAACCTAAGTGGTCTAATGCTGTTCGAAAGACCGTGTAGTGGGACTTGGTTCCTCGTGGTGCACATGACGATGTAGGGTCATTGCTTGGGGCTTGACCAATAGGGATCAAAAAAGAGTGCAAAACTTAGTGAAATTCATATATCATGTATCTGCTGCATGGATGGATGAGATTAGCGTGACACTTCCATCTTCAACACTTGGAAATGATTGATTGATGGGCATAAAAAATTTCTCTTGTATTCCTGGAATTTAATTTTCCTGTGATTAAGAATATGGATATTTGTGATGAAATGAGCAGTTTAAGTGCCTCATTGGTGTTTTGCGTGATTATACAATTATGAATAAGTTTTAAATGCCATTGTTAGATTTTAGGTTTATGATTCCAGAAGTTGGTGATATGAACAGTGCATTTTATAATAGAATTAAGCTTTAGTAAACAAGAGAAATTCATTTTTTTTATCAATAGGAAGTTGCTACAAGTTCACTGCCATTTTAAGTGAGTTCTCATTTTTCTTTATTTTGTAATGTGACCATAAATCTGCAGATGTAGCATCCAAGAAAGCATGTGAATTTAAAATCCCTGCATAAATTAGCAACTCATTTCACTCTTCTTTTGATAACTAAAGAGTGTGGGGTTTGTTGAAATATTTAAATTTGCTAAGCTATATTGTCCTACCTTTTCTCTTATGTTACCAATGATTAGACCTGGCCAATGGCTATCTGATTATTCTGAACTCTTGGGAGTTACCAACTTGGCACACATAGTGCCCAGTTTGATCTTACGTTGTTAGCTTACCAATATTTCTAATTAATTAATTAATAGAATATTAACTTCTAGCGATCATGTTTTTTCCATTTTCATGTCAAAAGCCTTAGCATAGGGTGATTGTAACTCTCTTTCTCACACACGTTCAGACATCATCAATACCTTTGTAATACATGATATTAAAATTTTCTCAATGTTTGCAATTTGCCTATAAATAAAAAAATTTCTGTCTCCCTATCTCTTATCTGCCTTGATATTTGGTGATTTATTATCCTTGTTATGTGCTATATTGCCTATACGATGTCATTGTGATGCTAACAAATTTTAGCATGAACAAACTAAGATTTTGCAGTCATCTTGGCTGCTTTTCTAGCCTTAGGATCAGGCTGGCAAGGTAGATATTCACAAAATAAAATGTGGAATTTTATATATTTGAACTTTAATTTTTTATGATGTTGTTGGCACTTGGATATCTTTCCCCATACTACTCATTGGATGGAGATTATGATGTTGGACAAAAAATGTAGATGATGTGTGAATTAGAGAGGGGAAATTTTGATTGGCAATCATAATTAAAAACTCATGTTTTCCAAGATTAATTAAGTAATGATTGAGAAATTAAGTCCTATAAATTAAACTAATTTAAAATATAAATGTAAGATGGGTTGACGGTGAATTAAGTTTTCTCACGATAGATTAGGCCAATCAATTGTCCAATAAATCAAATTGCATGAGCATCCACTAAGGAGGTGTTGATTTAACAACAATGGGGAAAATCATAGGATAGTTTTCTCTTTTCTTCTAAAATAAGGTACAAGGATTTTCCCCAAAGTCTCAAGACTCAATCCTTCTTGTTCCAGGATATTGGTCAAATGAACCCGCTTATGAACTTAGAAGTTCATTGCATTAAATTTGGTAAACATAACTTAAAAGCAGGTAGTAGTATTGGAAATAAAATACCAAATTTCCTTAAAACAAATAAGGGATATAACCAAGTACAAAATAATATAAAATTAGCTTAAAATTTGAAGATCTCCATTTAAGCAAAGTAGTCAAAATATACTTTTTTTTTTTATCGGTCATATTCTTAACCATACAATATGAGATGAGAGATCTTCAGTTAGTCATCAACTCAAAACATAATTGATCCCTATCAATGAATGATGCATGAATGATAGGAAATTTTGCCTAAAATGAATCATCTATCCGGTGTAATGGTGTTCTCAGTGTATCAACTTGCTTTCTTTCATTGTTTACAATAAACTCATTTGATGATTTATCATGCTTCCTTTTTTATAATTTTGGGAATTACACATGCCACCCATAAAAAAATAATTTTTTACTTGTTTAATCCTTGAAGTTACATTTTTTAATTTGCCATCTTTTACTTTGAATGTATAATTACGAACTACATCACTCCATATTGATGAAGGGCTAGATCTTTCTCTATTTAAATGAGATGAAGTGCTAGATGCCTAGATCTTCCCCTACTTAATAGAGAGGGTGTAGTTTGTAATTATACACGCAAAATAAATGGTGACTAAAAAAAAGCAGGATAACATATGCAAATATCTAACTTTGCAGGTAAAATGTTTTTTTTTAGGGATGGCATAAAAGTACCACTTATAATTTATGTCAAACATAATATATATTCGTCTTTGTGGGTAACTATTTATTTTTTATTGTCTTACTTTTTACTTTGAAATCCAATATTTGTTTTGTTACTATCATTAGTCTTTAATATCAGGAAATGCATTGGTTTCTGCACTCTTTAAAGTTCCTAATTATAAAATTTTAAGTAGTGAATCAAACTGTTGTTGGTCGGCAGCTTCTTTACTAACTTGCAGTCTGATGATTTGTTCGCGGAATGATTCTCTTATTATACTGAGGTCTTCATATTACGACCTGCTTATGCTTTTGTCTTCTTGCTCAGGGTCTAGCGAATTGTTATTAGAAAGATTTTTCTGTCAAAATTGCATCTGATTTGTTCACGAAGCTTCTATCAGTCATTATATTTGCAGCTTATTTTGCATTTTTGCGATGTTATATTTAATATTTTGATTTTGAGTTTTCTTTGGCGATTGTGTTTTTTGAATTTAAACCTACATGATTTAAGATTTTGAAAATGTTAGTTCTTAATTTACAATATATACATAAGAACATGCAAATTATTTTTTTAGAAGATGCTTATGAAAACCATAAAATTATGTTTGTTGAAAGGCACATTATGGATCTATAGTAACATACGTTTGAATTGTTACTATATAATAATTGTGTTTAATTTTGGCACATCCATGTAGTATGTGCGTTGCTTCAACTTATCACACAATTGCCTTCTTAAAGACTAAATTATTTTCTCACTGTTTCAAATACAAAATGTTTTATCTTTATCTCTTTTAATTACCATCTTCTCTCTTTATCATGGTTTGAATTATTTTCTTCCTCAATCTCTCACCTTTCTTGACCATGTATATTTTGCTTTGGAACATAGAAAAATAAAAATTTAGATAATTTTATATCAATCTCATAAATCTTTCTAAATATTATATTTACCTCAATTCTTAAATATATCAAGGAAACCTTCCAAATCTTCAGATCATTTCAAATCAGCTTCTTTGTTAAGAGATTTGCATTTTTAATAATTTTTAATTAATCTGACCAAACAACATAAAGTCTAACAAAATGATACATTCTTTCAGGATTTTTGGGGGTGTTTGTTTGCCTTTGTTAGCTTTAACATAGATTTAAATTAAACTTATTGGTCACATCATACACAAATTTCAATATTAAACTAATAATATTTTAAATCTTACACAAACTCTAATATTAAAATCACTTTATTTCATGTCCTACATTTCTTTTAAAATATAATTAATTTTGTTTCAAATCTTTCACAAATCTCAAAATTAAAACATCACATTAAAGTTTATCTTTTACCCCTATCAAAAAAAAAAACTCATAAAAAACAACTTTGAGTTTAGGGTTCGGTTTTATGGTTTAGGATTAGGGTTTGGGTTTAAGGTACAGAGAAAAGAGCTAGAGTTTATTGTTATTTATTAGGTTTTATTTGTTATTTGATTAGGCTGTTTTAACTCTAGTCAAGATAAGAGTGATTAAAGATTGAAACCTCTTAACTAAGCAGTTCATTTGATATGTTTAAAAGATTTTATGGTTCTACTTGATATGTTTAAGAATTGGTGGGTAAATATGAAATGAAATTTTTGAAAAATTTTGAATATATTACCTTCGAGAGATTCTATTGTTAGAAGTGGAAAGACATGCCGCACTTGCACTTCTATTCTTTGATCCTAGTTAAATTTCTCTATTATTTCAAGTTTACCCAAACGCTTAGTATAATCCTCCTTTTTTTGCTCTAAAGTAAAGATCAACATCACCTTTTCCTTTATTGAAGTTATTTTTCTTTATTGTTCTTTCTTAAAACTCAAGTTACAAAACTCAACGAGGCTTAGTTTGGTCCAAAAAGGGGGCCAACTAAAACTTATACCCACATATGTGATTTTCTGTATCCATTGTTTATAAGGTTTAATTTAACAAGGTTAAAATTAAACTTGGATAGAGATATTTTTTTATTGAAAGTTGTGAATAATTTGAAATAAAATTAGTTATTATATTGGGATGTGTGAGGGATGTGATATAAAGTTAGTTATCATGTTGGGATATAAGTTAGTTATTATTTTAGTATTGTGTGTAAGATGTGAAATAAAGTTAATTTTTAATATTAAATTTTATGTATGATGTGATATGCCAGGTTAAAATTAAACCAGGTTAATTTTTAACTTCCAAACAAACGGGGCCTTAGATAACATGAGCCCATCATTATTAAATATAAAATTATTCTTAGATCATGACTCTCAAGCTTAAGCTTTTAGGTTAGTTGGTAATTAGAGATTTAATTTGATATTAGAGCCAAGTGGCCTTAAGTTTGAACCCTAATGATTCTATTTACCCTAAAATGAGCTGTGTTCGAAGCCCCTTTCGAGTTTTCTCAGAAATTTAATTCGAGTCAAACTCAAATGCCTATATTTTATATCGCTCTTAATTTTGCTGTTCCATTCAGTATTCCGGGTCGCTACGATGCATTCTGGAAAGAACTTGAAGGTGTGAAACAAATATGGAGGAACCGGCAGGAACTGAAGGTTGAGGATCTGGGTGTTGCTGCTCTATTTGGGATCGAGTTATATGCTTGGTTCTGCTTCGGGGAAATTGCTGGGAGAGGCTTCACCTTCACTGGTTATTATGTCTGAGGCTTGTTATCTGCCATTTATCTTCTGAGTCTAGGTTTTATTGTTCTTGTGGGGTTGATGAAGCTTCTGATCCTCAACATGTATTTTTTTTTTTTTTTTTTTGCTCTCATAATTTGATTTAGCTAACGCTAGCCTTCATCTTCAGAATAATGTCTTGTTAAAATTTAATTTTGCTATCAGCATCAGTTAAGTTTATCTCAACTATTTTATTCGATGCAATTTATATGTTAGTGCTGTTTAAATCTTTGTATAATCTAGATGTTTATATTTCTAGCATTTATTATTTGTTTGATTGAATTTCATTATATTTGCTCAATGGTATCAGATTTTGGAGATCTAAAAGTAATTTATGCTTGAAATTGAGACCTTCAATTTATCCAATATGAAACGAAGCCTTTACTTTTCTTATTCTGACTTCTATCATTTCTCTACCATTATTGTCTTGTTTATTTTAAATGATCTCTAGTTATTTTAGAATTATATTTTTGTAATTTTTTGTAATGCTATTTAAATATCTCATCCAGCTAAATAGTTTTTTTTTTTTAAATAATATTGACCTAGACGTTCTCTTAGCGAGCGTTTGATTCAGTGTTATTTTGACGTTACGTTATGTTATTTAGAAAATATAATTGTTTGGTTTAATAATATTTATAAATAATTATTTATTAAATTATAAAATTATTAATTAAAATATGATATTTAGATGTTATGATATTTAGATTACATAACATGATATCAAAATAACAATTTAGATAAGATGAAAAGGTCTCTCCATTCCTCCGGCCTATTTTTGAATTATTATTTTTTTATAAATTTTCTCTTTTTTACTATTAAGATTATAATTTCATGCACATATTTCCAATTGACTTTAAGAAGCTATAAATATCCAACAAGGGAAAATGGCTTTTTGTGAAGCTCCATAAACCATCATCCCTTCTTCGCCAGTTCGGCGCAACTCCGTCTTCTCACTCACTTCCTGTGAAAAGTCGATAGTTGTAAGCTTCTCTTTTTAGTCAAACTCAGGACTACAACTACCCATCTTCTGTCAAACAAATTATCATCCTCTCTTTTCTTTTTCTTCTTGACGATGTCTACTGTATTTCTATAACATTATCAATTTTATGATTTTTTTCATTAGCTTTTAGGTTTTTTCACATAGAAAAATCCTAATGTTCTTTTTATTTCTATTTCTGAATATCCATGACTTTTTCTAAGCTGTCTGATTTGAAGATAAAACTTTATGCTAATAGACTTGGTGTCTTCGCACAAGACTGAGGGATTCTTAACTCCACTCAATCACAAACACCTAACCAACAAAACAATCAGAAAATCTCCCCTTCGACTGCAACTGACATCACCTAAATCGATGACTCAATCAAACGACCACTTATCTCACCTAGATGACTTTAGACAATGAACAAAAATTTTACCTTAAAACTAATTTTTTTGTGCCAAGCGTCCAACACCGTCTAAGAAAATAGTTAGACTGCCAACTCTACTCAGCTAAAACTTCTCGAAGAATCTGTAATTATACTTTTACAAGAAAAATATTATAATTAGAGGTTGAGTTTTATTAACTATTTGAAAAATAAAATTAGATATAAAATATTTGCAGTAGTTTTCAAAACTTTATAGAGTCCTGACCCAGTCATTCATTCACCAAGCCACATAAAATAACTAACTAATAATATAAACATATAATGTATCTGTTTATTGTTATAAAAAATAATTATATATATTATGTATTTTTTTGGGATTTACTTTAACCCCATTATTTTATCTGAGCATTCAAATTCTTCACCTCTCTATTTTCCTCTCATTTGCAGATCTAATAATCATCTAATAATAATAATAATAAATTAAGTATTTATCCCACTAAGTGAAGTCAGTTATATAATTTTTTTATTGCACTCTATTAAATTATAAATTTTTATTTAACTCCAAATATGTACGTAAGATCATTTCTCATAGTTTTTTGTCATATTTTTTTGACATTTCTCTTTCTTTTTTTTATATAGGCAAGATGTAATAATCTAACTTTTCTTATTGAAACTTCTATCACCTATATGTTCAAATCATCTAAATTGACTCTTTCTAAGTTTATCTTTAAGTGAGTTTACTCAACTTTTTTGTGAATATACTTATTTTTATAATCACTCATCCATCTTAGCATTCTCATTTCTACAATATTTATCTTATTTATATGTTTCTGTTTTGTAAGCTAGCATTCAACACTATTTACATTGCTGGCCTTATAACTACTTTATAAAATTGACCTTTATGCTTGAATAATTTTTTTTTATCATACAATATACTAGATGCTTCCTTACACTTTATTTATTTTGCTTGGATACTGTTAATAATATCACCACTATTAAAATCGATTCAAGATATCTAAATCATTCACTCTTTCCAATAACTTAATAATAAATTGTCATCTCCTTACTATAAGTACTTTTTCTTGACTAAATTTATACTCTGTGCATTTGATTTTTAATTTGTTAAGACTTTCTACCTTTGGGTACTAAAGTATTTCTTCGTGACTCAAATTTCGTCTCAGCACCTTTTCTAGTTTTATCAACGAGAAGAATATCATTTATAAAAAGCCTACAATAGTCATCAATTCATCAAATTATTTTGTGATTATTAGATTATTCAATTGATTAAATTCACAATATAATGAATAATATAATAAGTTAATTTTCTAATATTTTATTTGTAAATTAATTAGAATATGTAGAAATCCCTAAGTATGTGAGCCAACTTGCTTTAGCTTGACTTCTGTCCAACCTCTACTCCACTTAAAAAAGCCTAATATTAGTTTCAATATTGGTTTTTGTGGGCAGCATTGAAGTTAAATTTAAATTATTTTTTCATTATTTTTTTTTTGATTTTTTACATTAATAAATATTTTTCATTAAATTAAAACCCACCATGCCTCATATCCAAGATTTGCCATGTGCATGAAGAAAAAGCAGTCCAGATTCAGAGCTACAGAAAGCCATGCATCACCAAACGCATGTTCTTTCCTGTCTCCATCCCCCGACTTCTCTTTCTCTCATTAGAAAAATTATTGTGTTCGGCCTCAAGCAATTGAGATCTAATGACAACACGCTACATACACCTGTTGGCCCCACACAAGCCTAACGGTGTTAATATAACCGTCAGATAGGTACGAGTTTATACGTAATATATTTCAATCGAACCTAACATGCATTCATTTTTCAATTTGGTATGGACCCGTTTTTACTCAGCCTAACCTGTATTAACCCACGCCGTACATCTTTGAGTCCATACCTAATACTAGATTTGAGCCGACACGTACCTAACGACAAGTCCGTGTGTAGCCCACAGGTGCGCTAACATTGGGTTTTCAAGTTAAATTCGAGTCGAGCAATTTCAATTAACAGTGTTATGTTCTTTGTTAGAACTTTCTGTTTCCCATATAAAAGTATTATATAATATAAATAGTTTTATAATATAATGCATAGTTAATTAGCATGAAGTTCTCATGAAAAATGAATTATCATATTATAATTTCTTTATTATAACTATATATATATATATCTACGTAAATTGGCAACCACATTTGAGATAAAGAACATAAAATATTCTTGACATCCTCAACAAAAACAACCACTCTATTTTTTTTGCTACAAAAACTTTATGTTATACTATTTATTGTTTGTAAAAAATTTATTTAAATTTGAGCTTATATCCCAACTCATTATGCACAATAACGATATTAGTGTAGTAATAAAAAAGTAGAAACATAATATAACAAAATATTTCTACATGTTTAATGTATCTTATAGATCCAAATATTAAAATTTTAAAAATATAAATATTATTAGTAAATTCTAAGACTCAAATGTAATTTACCCTAAATTAATTATTCTAAAGTTAGGCTCTTTCGGGCTATGTATAAAATAAGGATCTTATTATAATGCATCATATATTTATCTCAGGGTATTAATTGAACCAAGTTAAGTCATCCAGATCTATAAATAATAAAAAATTTATGTCATAATTAATTCGATAAATTTTACAGCCGCCAACTGCCTAACACAACTTTCTATATTTCTCATTCGAGATATGGGTCCCGATAATGACGTGTTAAAATCATCTAAATCTATAAAAAAAAAAAAGTTGAGTCATCTAAAACTTGAAATTGGATCTAATTTTGAGTATGGCAATTATCTTTTATTTTGATATAATTTAATTATCTCTAATCGTTACATTTAAAGTCCAAATTTTCAGTTAAAAAAAGTTGCATTTTCAGATTTTTTTTTTAATCCAATATCAACTATTATATAAGAGAACAAAATACAAGAAAAATGCTTTAAAAAAAAATACAAAACCTCGTAATTTACAGCCAAAACTTGCACATAATTCGCATCAATTCCGTCAGTTCGTCAAAAAGAAACTTCTACGGTTAGGATGCGTTGCAGATTAGGGCTAAACGCGATCAGATCTGACCGTCCATCACGGATCGGACGGCTCAGATTACAGTCTCGATGGCGATCGGCGTACCCTCTACAAGCCAGTGTCACCTACCAACACTGATCGGTCTCCCAGATCCGGCGAGGCCGCCCGTAGCCGGAAAATCCATAAACCAGCGGCGCCGTCCGATGGGAGAGGCGGCGAACGAGGATCTCGCGATCGTACGCGGCGCGCTTCGCCGGATCCGAGAGCGTCGAGTAGGCGGCGTGGATCCGCATGAACTCGTCGGCCGACTCTCCAGATCTGCCGGCTGCTGCCGCCGCGTCGGGGTGGAGATCGCGCGCCAACCGCCGATAAGCTGTCTTGATTTCGCGAGCGGTCGCCTCCTCGTCAACGCCGAGAACGTTGTAGAGCGAGGAGGACGCCGGAGGCAGCGGCGGCCGAGCGGTTGAAGCCCTGTCGGCCGCAGAGGAGGAGGCGGCGGCGGTCCGGGAGGATCGGAAGGGGAGGTATGTTGCCGGCGAACAGAGGCGAGGAGCGGCGATCCGGCGGCCAAGGAATTGGGGGCGAGTGAGGGGAGCATGCATGACGTCGATCATGAGGATTTGGGGAAGGAGATCAGCGATGAAGGGCAGCGATTGGCTGACCGAAGTAAGGCGGGTATTTATCGTGGTGCTGTGGATTATTTCCTTTTTCTCCTCTCAATTATGTGGAATTATGCTACAGGCCAATGAAAATGTAAATTTGCATACCTACCCATAAGCCATTATTTAATCTAGAGTAACCGTTTCATGAACTTAGCCACGTGTCATATGCACATTTTAAAATTTTATCGAGTTAAATTTAAATATAATTGTATTAGATCAAACTTAACTTGAATTTATTTTTAAAATTATAATAATATAATTAATTTATACAATGTATTTATTTATTATTTAAAAAAAAAGATGTGGTTATAATATATGTATTGGAGAAACATTAGTATAACTTGCATTTAAAATTAAACGAAAGGTATTTAATTTTTTTTAAAAGTAATTTTATCTAGGCACTTGAGTTAGAATTTTATACAGCTCCATAAAAATAAAAAATATTATTTAAGTTTTTTATGTCTAAAATTTTTCTATGTTAATTATTTTTGATAAATTTTATTAAGTTTAATCGTTGCTGTCTTTAAAATAATTAAAAATACATATTTAAAAACAACCTATATTATAAGTTGAGCTATAAATAAAAATAAATTTTTTGGTTATAATAATAACTAAAAATATTTAAATATATTTTTAATGTCTTAACTTGATAGTCTAACTTATCAAAATCAATAAAAAAAACCTACCTAAAAAATATTTCGATAAGAGTGATATACATAATATATTTTATTTTTGTGAATTTACATAAAATCGTGAATTTATCTCAAGAATTTAGATGAAATTACTTTTTATTTTAATTATTCTAACTTTATTGAGAAATTTAAGTTGGCTCATTTAAGGTTCTAACTTAGCTCGAACTTAAATTCTAATCAATTTATAAATCAAAGAATTAAGTTTGAGTCATAGATCACTCGACTTAAAATCTGATAATTCTGGCTCATAATTTTTTCGCAAAAAATTACATAAATAAATATTTTTTTGATGGAATTATAAATTTTAAAGAATGAAGCATTGTTCCCATTGTTAATTAACATATTTATATAAAATGCAATGTGACTGTAGCTAATTGAATTAAGGGTAGAATTGCAAAAGATTGTTCTCAGGAGGATAGAAATGTAAACAAATGGTTTTTGGGGTTAAATTTGGAAAATGTGAGTGGATTGGATCGAATAAATTACCTCATCTACGCCTCTACGGTGCAGTCTCCGCAAAACTTAAAAACTCACAAAATAAAAAATAATTACATTATAAATCAATTCAAATGTATAATAAAATTTGTGAAATTATTTATGTAAATTTTGATGGCAAAATTTCTAAATTGGAGAGAATTATGACATCCAGAATTTAATTTGAGATTTAAAATTTTGTGTTGATTTAGACACAAAATGAATAAATTTGAATTTAAAATAAATATTTGGAACTTATTTAAAAGAATGTGAAAGTTAAGAGACTAAATTATAATTTTTTTAAAATAAAAATAAAAAATCAGATAAGGCTTGGCAGCTGAATTTAAAAACTCAATAAAAAAGGCAGGAATAATTAAATTTTGGTCTCAATTATTTCACCCTTTTACAAATCAATTTGAAAAATCAATTCGTGTTTAGCATATTATGTAACAGAAAAATTCTAGTCAAACTTAATGATAAATTTTATAAAACGATTATAAGGCTAGCGATATTACATGGTATTAAATACTAGCCTACAGAGCTTAAACACATAAATAAAATAAATGCCACAAAAATAAGGATAGTAAGATGGACGAGCAAATATATAAAAATGAAGAAAATAAGAAATAAATATATCCATAAAAAATATAAGAGTGACTTCAATTAAGGATAAGTTCAGAGAGAGCACGCTTAGATATTTTGGACATATAAATCTTAAACTGATAGGAACTTCAATAAAAAAATTGATTTGGACTCAAAATGAATGATTTTGGACCTAAAATATTAATTTTTATTTATTGCTAGACAATAAGCAAAATTAAATTCAAACTAAATATGAATTAATTTTTTCTGTATGATAGCAGCTTAGGTATAAAAGAATTCAATTTGGTTCTAATCTAAAAATTCTAGAATTGATTTTTCTCAGATCAATATCAAATTTTATTTAAAATTTATTTAAATTAAATAAAATTATCCCTTCCTAATAAACCACGTGCGTCGCACGTGAAACTCACTAGTTTATATAAAATGCAATGTGACTGTAGCTAATTGAATTAAGGGTAGAATTGCAAAAGATTGTTCTCAGGAGGATGGAAGTGTAAACAAATAGTTTTTGGGGTTAAATTTGGAAAATGTGAGTGGATTGGATCGAATAAATTACGGTGCAGTCGGCGCGATGAGTCAGCGTCCTCTCCGCAATATCTCAAGCCATGTTCTTCTTTTTCACAATTTAATACCAAGATATTGGCATTTATTATGATTTTTTTAATCTTATTTGACTTTATTTAGCCAAATGGATTGACCAAAAAAAGTTTATTTTATTATATATATATATTTAATAAATAAATAAATTTATTAAATTTGTTATAGTTCTCAACTCACGAATTTAAGAACTCTGATGATTGAAATCCCCGACTTTGGATCTTGAGGACTGAGTTTGTCGAGCTCTCTAGGCTTGATGTTGGGGTTAGTCGTTCCAACATTTATCTCCCGAGATCATTTTCTTGGGGCTTCCAGCCTTTTGAAGTGCCAGCTCAATTCGATGTCTCAAAATGTCCTGCATATCGTGAATTTCTCTATTGCAAAGAGAGAGTAGTTGATGTTTGTAAAACTCTCCACTCACCTCCTAATATATGCTTCTCGTTTATTCCTGATATATTAGATCGTGTTATGAATTTTTTATTATAACACTTACCCTTATATATAACATGTACAAAATGTATTCATACGTATTTAGTATTTGGTCCCGTTTGTCTAGCTGTAAAATAATAACTAAAATATCTTATACACATCACTAAAATAATAACTAACTTATATCACATTCCTCACATATCTCAACATAATAACTAATTTTATATCACATCTCTCACATATTTCAATATAATAATTAATTTTATTTTATATCATTCACAGCTTTTAATAAAAAATATCTTTATTCAAATTTAATTTTAATTTTATTAAATTTAACCTTACAGACAAATAGGCTTTTGAGGTAAACAAATTAGTCATGGTAAAATATGGTTATAAAATGATTAATAAAATTTGCGTAATTGATTTGTATAAAACTTGATTCAAAGCAAGAAACTCTACATTCAAGTTGAGGTCAAATCGATCAAACTCGACTAGGCTTTACCCCTAAACTCGACTAGGCATTACAATAAAAATGAATTTTCACATGCTAGGTTTTGTAAATCCACACAAGAATGTTAATCAAATCTGACTCCAAAAATTATTTTTTGATTTTTATTTGAGGTTGAATTTCTAGAATTTGACTCTAAACACAAAACCAAAGTAAAAAAAAGTGATAATTACCTACATCAACATAATTTAGTTTTATTTATACCTTATCTATTTATTCTTAGTTAA
This sequence comes from Apostasia shenzhenica, assembly GCA_002786265.1. Lineage (NCBI taxonomy): Eukaryota > Viridiplantae > Streptophyta > Magnoliopsida > Asparagales > Orchidaceae > Apostasia > Apostasia shenzhenica. The sequence goes on from KZ454678.1 coordinate 600,366, forward strand.
TTATGCTATGCACACTCAAAATATTATAAAATCTTACATACACATATTTTAATTTATTTTTATTATAATGAGTAATCATAATTTTTCAATAACCTAATTATAGTTAGATTATAAAAAAATTGAGCCGTTCATCATATTATTTTAAGAATATTTAAATATATTTTGAGTGAAAAACTTAAAACTTTAATGTTTAGGTGGCGGCAAAGGAAGGAGATATCCGCGACGTAAATTGATTTTAGGACAAATCAATGCTTTAGTGTGGTATTGAGGAAGAGAAAAATATATATACTATTAAGAGTAAAAATATAATTTTAATGATTTACTAACAGAATATTTTTTTTCAAATAGATTTTGATTAAGTTTTAACTCAAATATGTGTATGTAAGATTTTGTAATATTTTGAGTATGCACAGCGTAATTAACTAAGAATGGATAGGTAAGGCATAAATAAAACTAAATTGTGTGGCATGTACGTAATTATCCTAAAATATAAACATTAAAATTTCTAGAAGGTTTATTGCAGTTCTAATTTTTATTAGTAATAATAAGGTGCATGTATTTATTTATATATTTGACAAGTTAATAACTTATTTACTTCCTTCATATTATATGGGTCCATAAGTTTTTTTTTTTAAGCTAATCCTTGACGTTATTGTTTAAACTTCAAAAATGTATAACATTTGCAAATTATTTATTCTAAGGCCTTATTTGGCGCGAAGACCAAAATCAGGATCAAAGTGGTGCTAGTTTAAAAAACAATAATAATAATAATAAATAATTTTTTTTAATCATTCTAAACTAATTTTAATATAAAAAATATTATTTTATTTCAAATTTAAGTATTTTGATTTAGGATGTAAAATAAAGTTAGTATTCTTATTGAAAATTATTAAGTATGTAAAATAAAATAATATTTTTGTATATTATAATTCATGTAAAATGATTAAAAAAGTTTATTTACTGTTATTATTATTATTTTTCAAAATAGTATGATTTCGGTTTAATTTTGGTACTCGTGCTAAATAGGGCCTAAGATTTTTAACGATAATTGATTAGAAATGATTACTGTAAAATAATTTAAAATTTTTGAACTTTTTTTGTTAAAAAAAATGCAATTTAAAGAACCTATAAATAGATTACCATTTTTTTATTAGCTGGAGGTGCAACTCAGCCATGTGCACTTCACTTAGTTTTTCAGCAAATCACTTATATTACCAGCAAAATAAAAAATAAAAAAAATTCAACAATTATAACAATATACAAATATAAATAAATAAAAAATGGTTTTTTTGATAAAAAAATAAAAAAGAGGTTGGTATCTGATGAAACCTTATCTGATTTAAAATGAAGCTCATCACTGCTTACTTTTTGTAAAAACTTTTTAGAAAATTGTATGGGTGAAATAAAATAAATTTAAAATTATATTACACGTGAAATATGATGATTGTTTAATATTAAAATTTGTAGAAGATGAGATATAAAATAATTTTTAAATTTTTTTTAAAAAAAAATTAAGATTTTGATCATGGCTAAAATAAGTCATGTTTTTTAGTCTGTTGTCAAACATGGGCTAAAAAAATCGTCATTCTCCACTATTTTATTGCTAATAATGTATTATGTATTGTTTGAATATATGTAAACTTTTATCAATAATAATCGAACAGATAGAAACATGAGGACAAAAAGATTAATATCTGTTAACACGTGGTTCCTGTGCTGCATCCTGACCGTACACGTGGTACCTGGTTGGCCTCCATTTCTTTGACTTATTTGCTGACTCATTTATCTGACTTTGTAGAACCTTTGACCAAGTCAAACGTCGGACACGAGGGTTCAACCCAACCTTGTGCCCGATAGGCCAGAATCATCCCTGGTAATATCGGGTACGAGGTTACAGAGCAGTGCCTGTCACAATCAGCTCCACTTAACCGCGCCGCTCCCCGTACAAGGCACCTTTTTCCAGACCCGCAAATCAAGGATCCGCATGCTCCAGCCATCACGGATCCCCAGAAGAAGTACAAATATTAAAAGATATCATCCTCCTTTCGCGGCTGCAGGCCTTCCCGGTGGCAAACAAACGGCGCGGACTCAGAGCCTGTCCATCACATTTCCTCTGGAAAACCAGGATGGAGCCACACATCCTATCGTCTACAAATACCGCTGAACAGTTCACCAGCCAAAAAGAAAAAAAGAAGAGGAAAAAAGGGCAGGAGGGACAATCAGCTCCATCAAGAAGGGATCTCCCCACTCTCATTGTAAAGAGAGGCCCCAATTGAGGAGCTCTCTCTTTCTTCTTTTTCTTTTCTCAAAGGAAGCATTGTACAGGCCAGCGAGGCCACTTCTTCCTATTAGTGAAATTCCTTTGCTAATCGACCGGTGGACGTAGGGAATTTTTTTCCTGAACCACCTTAAACCTCTGTGTGTTTCTCTGAATGCTCGGAACTGGTTCCTTCCTTGAGCTTTCATTAACAAGCTTACCATCTTGCGAGCCGCCGTCTCCCGGAACTCTCTTTCTTTTTGGTGTTTCCTAGGACCCACACATCCTACGTCAATAATATCGAAAAAATATAGAAGACAAAATAATAGACTATGATTCGTGCTAATTTCATGACTATAGCGAACAATCAAGAGTTTGGATATTATCATTATATATGAGAATTACTCAAAGATTTTCTCACTAGTGTGAGTGATTTGATGATAACTTAAATTACGATTAGTCAATATAAATTAAAAACTTTTCATTGCGTGGTCGGCTTAGCATAGCATTTCTCCTTTCTATGATAAAGGGGACACGTGTTAATATTTCAAAGGTGAAGCATTTTTTAATTTTAGAGGTATGTTTATTCGTAAGGTTAAATTTAATAAGATTAAAATTAAATTTAGATAGAAATATTTTTTATTAAAAATTGTGAATGATGTGAAGTAAAGTCAGTTATTATGTTGGGATATATGAGAGATGTGATATAAAGTTAATTATTATGTTAGGATATGTGAGGGATATGATATAAATTAGTTATTATTTTAATATTATGTGTAAGATGTGAAATAAAGTTAATTTTTAATATTAAATTTTATATGTGATGTGATATAACAGATTAAAATTAAACAAGATTAATTTTAAACCTGTAAACAAACGGGCTTGAGTCTTATTTGGCAACTGATTAAAAAAAATAATTTATTTTAGTCATTACTAAAATTTTAAATTTATTTATTTTAAAAAATTAAAAATTATTTTATATATCATAGTATATAAATTTTAATATTAAATAATTATTTTATTTCTTTCATTACTGGTCATGATCGTGAATCTAGAGGTGGCAAAATGGGTCGGCGGGTCGGGTTCAGGTCGAACCTGAATCAGACACGACCCGAATAGCCTCAACCCGAATCCGACCCATTTATTTAATAGGTCAAAATCCATGACCCGAACCTGACCCGATTAATAAATGTGTCGGGTTCAGGTCAAACCTGAATCCGACACGACCCGAATAGCCTTAACCCGAATCCGACCCATTTATTTAATAGGTCAAAATCCATGATCCGAACCTGACCCGATTAATAAATGTGTCGGGTTGGCGGGACGACCCGACCCGTTTATAGAGTATTTTTTGATAAATGCTCAACCCAAACCCGACCCGATTAATAAATGGGTCAAAAATCATAACCCATATCCGAAATTTGTGGGTCAGGTTCGGATCGGATTCACGGGTCGGGTCATATATTGCCACCCCTAGGTTCGGGTTGGGTTCACGGGTCTGATCATATATTGCCACCCCTAGTCGTGATTCGTGAACCTTTCATGGCTACCAGGCTAGTGATGCTAGCCCTGACTCTCTCTCTCTCTCTCATATTTTTATTTGCTGTGGTTAGCCAATCATGATTGCCCGTAGTCTAACATGGCTGCCATAGCCATGGCCACCAGCTATATAGCTAACCCTCCACTTCCTAGGGGTGACAATTTGTACCCGTACCCGATAAATCCGTCCCGATCCGCCCCTATGAATCATATAGACCCGTCCCGCCCCGTACCCGATTTAATAAATTTAAAAATTTTAAAAATTTTAAATTTTAATACCTAAATAAAAATAGTACTTTGGAAAGAGAATGCATGTACTCTTTACTGTAAAGTTTTTCATACTTATGATAGTTGACATTTTCAGTTGGCTCTTAAATCAATTGATACATGTTGCCTGCAAGGGTCTTATAACTACCTCATATTTGATTTTCTCTTTAATTATCATATGTTTGCTTTATATAGAAATTCATGCTAAGAAAGTTGGCAAAATTTGAAGAATTTATATGAAAGTTATTTATTATTCCTGATCTTATTACATATATTTACATACAAGGAATGATTTCTATAGAAAATGTCACTAACACCATGTGGTTACGATTTTTGTTGTTTCAAATAGAATAAAATAATTCGATTTTCATTAACTGAGTGAGGAAACGGGGCGGGGCGGGGCGGGTACGGGTTTATGAAAATTAAAAGCGGGGCGGGGCGGGGCGAAAACGGGTATGGGACGGGTATGAGTAATGAATGATATATAGCGGGGCGGGTATGAGTATTTATAAACCCGACCCAAACCCGCCCCAAACCCGCCCCGTTGCCATTCCTACCACTTCCTCATCTTCTCTTTCTCTTGCTAAGCTTTGCTAGCCAAGGTCGCAGCCAACCTCTCGAAGCCGCTAGAACAAGGACGAATAAGGAGGAGAGAGATGAAATTTGTTGGCCGCCAAAGCCAGGGTAAAAAGGAGGAACGAAAGGTAGAGGAAGGAGGAGTTGATGTGAGGATCAGAGGGAAGAGGGAGTGGAGATAATATAATAAAAGAGGAGTTTATCCCATTATCACCGGTGGTGGGGACACCTCGATCGACCGTCGATTTATTTCTGGCAAAATTTATCGTCGACGGCTGAGAACTAGTCACACTTCTTTGATCTGGATTGACTGACTGTCAGTACAGATTTAAATGGATGCTGCAGATTGAAAATCTCCTCATTCATTCTGATTAATCAGAGATTTTATTTTGAGCTGATTTTATTTTCGCATGTATTATGTATTAGTTATTTTTATTTTTATAATTGTTATTTTAGGCATGTTGTTTAGTATTTTCTCATTTGTTTGAAAAAATTATTGCGTTATGTATTATTTTTTTTATTGAGTTAATTTGTATGAAAGACTATATAAATACTTTCCTGTTATTCTTATTTTCTTATAAATGCTGAATGGAAATTTTTATATCTCCCTTATAGTTATTTGATTCTAGAATGAATTGATATTTCGGATAGGGAAGGACTTGGGACTTGAGTGAAAATCCCTAAACTCCACCTGCTCATGTTCTTCTCCTCTGAGTTCGATTTCATTCACCTCGCACTCCTCTCAGCATTCGTCTTGTTTTATTCTTCTTATCCACCGAATCGTCTCCCCTGGAAGTCAATGTACTACGCATGTCATCGATCGTCTGCATCCAAGCCATTGGTTGGCACACTCGTCTCCCCTTGTTCGCCGAGTCGGGCACTGGCACCTGCGCCTGCACCTGCGCATTGCGCTCGCTCACCGCACTCTCCGTGAGTGCACCACGACGTGCCTCTGCACCGATCCCTGTGCGCCGCACCTCACGTGCCAACTCCCGCGCACCACGCCCCCCTTGTCCACTTGCACCGCCCCGCATGCCCATGTCCGTGCCGTGCCGCACTCAACGCGAAGATCGAGCCCTAATTTTCTGAAAAATTACACTGTGGTTCTTAAATTGTTTTACTCAGGTACTTATTTCAGCAACCTCTAACCTTGTTAAATTGAATATTTTGGATTTTTCTGCTCTTTTAAGACTTGTTCGAATTTGTTCTGCCAATGTGACATATTATTATTGAGTGTAATTTAATTATTATTAGTTAAATATCATGAGAACCTATAATCCTGTTATCCCATTTCTGATTTATTGAAAATCGAATTGAGCGCTAATTTGAGTTGGTAATTTTTCAATTACCTTCTATCCAATTTATTTAAAATTTTAAGAGAAATTAGTTTTGCGAGTTTAGTTAATTTCTCAGTTATTATAAAATTGAATCATGAAATTTTAGCATTAATTTGTGATTATTTTGCTATATATAATTTGCTGATCTCTAAAACTCTATTATCATTCATCTGTCCTGCATCAACCACCAATGTAGTCATTCATGATTATCCATGGTAAATTTGGTAAAATTACATATCAATCTCTTTATTTCCCATGCTCTTGCATACAAGTCTTAAAGTATTATATCTAGATCCTAAATTCTCACTTCTAGGTCCTTTTTAACCCATTTTAATTCAAGTTTAATTTATTAATACATCAATCACTCAAATATGATATCTAATAATATTCAAACTCTTATATAACATAATTATCCACATAAAGTCATTAAATATAATTATTTATACTAATTATAATATTTATAATTTTCAAAATTTAGGACGTTACAGATTCTGTTAGGTTCGATCGTTAATTTACTATTTTTAAAAATTAAAAATACATAGTTAAGCATTAAAAATTATTATTATTATAGGCTAGAATATAAAAAAGGAAAAAAAGTTGATATTACAGTAGTAATAAAAAAAATCTAATGTTTAAGATCAAGATGCTTTAATGATGGTTTTCTTATAAGCAATGAACATATTTTGTAATTATACTTTTATAACTTTTATAACATCCTGATGCCTATTCATTTCTTATTAATTTAAAAATATGAATGATGCAGGACATAAATGAATAATGATATTTAAATTTATTATCAGCAGGATTAAATAGTAAATTATTTAGATTACGTGCAAAAATATTTACTAAATAAATTATATGATAAATAAGTTTTATAAATCCCACAATTACATTATTTTTAAATTAAAATTAAAGAAAATTGTCTGATAAATAAGGATTTATTAATGTAGATTAGGGGTGTAATTTTAATTCAATAAATTATATTTCAAGTTTAGAAATTAAGGTTTGATGTCTTATAAATAAATTGACAGTAATTTTACTCTCAAGTACTTTAAGTTTAGAGTTACACAATTAGAACTAAACTGATAGTCAAATAGAGCAAATTATTTTATTTAAAATAAATAATTAGCGATTAGTTGGATTCATTTTTTGTTGTTCTCTCGAAACATGTGAGCATCCTCTTTGATTTTGGGAACATTGATCCAAAGTGTAATCTATGCACGAAAATATATATAGATTTGTCATTCAATAGGATCTTGAACATGAAAAATAGTTGAGACTTACAATAAAGAGACTTTTATTACATATATCAATCTCAAAGACAAATGTTTTTACATTTTTATATATCATAATTTGATGAAAATTTTAATTATCCCATTTGAATTTCATCTGTAATCCCCCAAAGATGTTTTTATTACATGAGTGAAATATGTAATAAATTTTGGGATTGAAATATATAATGAAGGTCATTTTCAGAATTTTTTTGTTCCCTAAACATATAATGAAGGTATTTTATGTGGTCATAATTGTATTTACCCCAGAAAATTTTAGGTCTTGTTTGGCGTGAGGACAAAAACAGTACCAAAATGGAACTAATTTTAAAAACAATAATAATAATAATAAATAAAAATTTTAAATTATTTTATACAAATTCAAATATAAAAAATATTATTTTACTTTATATACTCAACAATTTAAAATAAAAATATCAACTTTATTTTAAATTCTAGACCAAAATATTCAAATCGAGTATTTTGATCTAAGATGTGAAATAAAGTTTATATTTCTATTAAGAATTATTGAGTATGTGAAGTAAAATATTATTTTTTATATTAAAATTTGTGTAAAATAATTAAAAGAATTTATTTATTATTATTATTACTATTTTTTAAACTAGTACTATTTTGATCCTGTTTTGGTTCTCGCGCCAAACAGGGCTTTGTTCTATTTAATATATCACAAAACAAGCTGTATGTCATCTTTGGGGTAAGTTATGAAGGTCTTGACTAGATATATCTAAAAAAAATATGCTTTGGTATATTCTTTTTGTCGACAATATTTTTCTTAGTGAGACTATAAGAAGTGACTTTGCATACTTGAAGCTAAATGAAGAGTTGTTATTTGATAGAAGTGCAATACAAATAAAGTATTCTTTAGCCGACGCAAACTAGTGGGATAAAAGCTTGGTAGCTGTTGCTATATTACAAAAAAGTCTGTGCTTGTCACTTAACTCATATGTACCAATGTTGTCACTGTTGAAGCTGCGTAGCACCAAACAAAGCTGTATGCCATCTTTTTATTGACACGTAGATTACAACTTAGATGAGTCGGTGATAAACGCGATATGTTGAAAATCACTTGGATAACAAAGGGTAATAAACTATTTGTATCTTTATTCATATTTAAGTAACCAAAGAGTATCCTTGGGAAATTACTTGATATATTCAAATATAAACCTAGCTAGTCCTTCAATGTAAGCCCGTTTAAATCACTATTTCTCTGTCATCATTGTTAGATTGATATATTATATGTAAAATAGATAACTAAATTAAAAAATAATATTAAAATTTAAATACTATTCAACTTGAAAATTGATTCGAAATTGAATAGATTTTAGCTTATTCGAATTAAACTTAATTTGAACTCGAAATCTTTAAGTTTGAGTTGAGGCAAAGTCAAGTTGAATTCAATTAATTATCAACTCTTATTTTTAACTAGATTTATGAACCTATGTTATATGAATCCAGATAACCCTAAAGTAGAGCTTTAAATATTTTATTATTTTATATTTGAACGATTGAATAAATTCTTTTAAATTTTTTTTGTCTTTCTTTTTATTTTTCTTTTTCTGCGCTCTGTCTTCTTTGAACTCTTATTTCTTTGCTTCGTATAATTTCCCCATAAGTATTGTACATCAACTTTCTTGTGCATGCTTTAAAGACTTCAATGACTTGTTTGTAGTTCCACCCCCGAAGGTGAGATCGTTCAATTGATTGACTACCTGATTGAATTTGTTCGCTTTGATAACACGAAGCTGTCTTCAACGCATCGAGGCCGCTCCATGTATACGGACGGTTGTTCCTCCTTTAATTCAGTTCATCAGTGCTCTACATCAATCTGTCTTTGTGGAGACTATTGCATAACGTCTTCTAGCACGACTCTTATGTCGTTTTCCCCACAACGGCCTCACTGTTGTTTGATTCCACACCATTTTTTTCTGTCATTACTAGTTCCGAGCTTGTCGATCGGATCCTCTACTAGCATTGAGCTGGCCGTTATAGTAGCCGCAGTAGCACTTGTGTTTCTGTGGCTGCAGCGACATCACGGAGTCCAATGGACTGCTTCCAATTTAAAATTTTATGGAGGTCGAGAGGGAACTCAGGATGATCAAAGCAGTAGACGACTTAACGTTATGCCTTGAAGAGACGTAATCAAAAGTTTTGAAAGCTGCATTTAGAATTTAGATTAGATTGGGTTCGATTGATGGTTTATCAAGTTAAATTAGGACGTTTTGAGCCATTTTCAGATATTTAGGAACTCACCTCGCCTTAAAACTAATAGTGATGTAATTCTGCACAAATATTAGAGCGCTCTATTTGAGCAAATCAACAACCTTGGTAAGGAGCAAAAATCGATTGAAATCGACTGACTGAAAACTAATTGAATCCTAAGAGCAACTATTCTTGAATTCTCGAGTGGAACAGGAAGTGGGAGAAAGATTTTGTAATTGGCCGGTCCAAAGCCGAGGATTCAGGCTTCTCTTTGGAGGATGTACAGAGATGCTATTCCGACCTTGCTAGCTCGCAGAGCACGCCTAGCGGATAGTTTAGTTGAGCAAACTGCAGACTTTTTCGAGTCTCCGTGTCGAAAGTATTGATTTGAAAATCCATCACAATCAGAAAAATAAGATTTATGACAGTAAATTTTAAATTTAGGATAATTATATAATTATATTTCACTTTAAAAATTATATTTATGTTTTTAATTACTCATTAAAATTTAGACATATAACCGAGTTGATTATCAAACTAATGTGTTTATTTTAGAGATGTCGGACTACATAATAATTTATATTAAGTACAATTTTTATTTATGAAAATTTTATGATTATGTCAATTTTTTTCTGAAGCCATTAAAATCTGATGATATCTCGATTAACAGAATCAAAATTTTTAAAAAAAAAACTGTTATGCATCTCTAATATTCAATTTTTAATAAACAAGTTTAATTAAACAAATTAGCTCTGCTAGTAAGATTATTTCATTTCTTTTTTAAGATCTTTTTATTAATTTGGATTTACTTTTCATGAAATTATTATTATTTACTTTTAGTGAACAAATGATCTTAAAAGAACTCAAATTTTAATTGCTAGACAAGGACCTCTGTATCAACAGCACCACATCATTGAATAATTCTTCATAAACTCCCACAAAGTCCTTTTCATTTTCTTTTTCAATCAAATATAACATGCAGATGAACCATGGGCACATGTTTTTCTTTCATGCACTCTAAAAAGACAGGCATAACCTGGGATTTATTATCGAGTTTGAAGACAATTTGTTCCGTATGAATTTGAAATTGGGTGAACTATACCTATAAAATTAATAACCTCCTTACAATTAATACATACTTATACACAAAAGTAAATAATTATAATAAATAGTTGAATAGAGATCGAGCCAAGTTAATCCACACTGACCATAGCTCGTGACTCAGCTCGATAAACTTGAGCTGAACTCAACTCGAACTAAATATTGTTCCTAACGTCAGATGACTATCAATCTTCAGGCCAAACTCTCACAATAGCAAATATATACCTCTAGTGCACATATGTCACTCACATTTCTAAATTAGCCAAATAAATCACACTAGTAGTTTATTGATGGATGCCAGATCTTTAATAAGAACCATTATGATGATATTATTTTGATATAATGATTCAATGCATAGCAAATAGAGCAGTCTAATTTAGCTTATAATTTGGGCCTACATATAATAAAACCACAATAGAACAATTTCACCACTATATCAACTCAAAAAATCATGACAGAGAACGCAGTGAGAGAACCATTCCACAAAGGCCACAATTTATAATTCCAAAAATCTGAAGCAAACAATACACAATGACAGACAAAATTCAATATCAAATCAAACATTAGAATAATGTCAAATAATTGGTTTCCATAATAAACCACTCAAAATTAATCTAAACAGTCAAAATAATGAAAAGCAATGCCATAATGATTGAGAAAAATGACATAAAAACAAAACTCATAACAGCATAAAACAACGGCAGAACAAAATTGGATGGCGAACTAACTTGAGCAGCAAAGACGCAGCAGTGAAATTGCCAGCATTCCATTCTTCATTGTACAGAGGGCTCAATTATCAGGAAAATTCTCAGCTTTCTCTTCTTCACTGTCACAAAAAATCAAGTATCTTAACAATGGAATATGAACTGCGATCAGCAAAAATCAATACATAAATAACACAAGAAATGAATCAATACATATTACATATTAAAAATTCAAAACTTTTTGTACATATATAAAAAAAAAAAACAATTTAAAACACCACAGATTAAAAAGCAGCTAGTTGAGTTGCTCCGTGTATAACTTATTAATCATCGGTTATAGAGACAATTGCTTGTGAACAATAATACATTATAGATACACATATATACACATGTATGTCAATGTATGTATGCACATGACCTACTACCTCCCACTTCAGGGGTATACATTATCTTATATCAACACATCATCAAATCATAATTAAATAAAAAATAAAAAAAGGGAAAATGAGCCTACTCAAAAAGCACCATGGAGTTTGTCTATGATCTAACACTATTAGTCAACTCATGGGGTAAAAGGTTAGCATATGAAAAGAGCCCAAGTAGACTAGGTCAGCCGAAAACATCTTGATTCCAATCACTATAAATATTCACACACACACACACATGCCGCTGGTGACACCCGCACACACGTGTGCACACACCAACACACACCACCACATGCAGGCACACTCCGGCACACACACAAACACAGAAGCAATGGTCGTGCAAGAAAAGATAATACAACCAGAGAGTATTTAGGGGGCGTTTGGTTCAGTGTTATCTCAATGTCAATGTTATTTAGATGTCATGTTATCTAAATATCATTGTTATTCATCAATAGACATTTGTTTGGTTCAATGTTATGATATTAGAAAATATCAATGTTATCCAAATTATTTTTATTTAGTTGGAAGTTATTGGCATTATAATGACAAATTGATGGTGTTATCTTGAGATGTCGCCCAATTTGGAGTGACATCTAGATGTCATCATGTAATGACATTTTTGTAATTAATTGTAATGTTATTTAAAGATGTCATTAAACCAAACAATTAATTTCTAAAGATAACATAACATAACATTGAGATAACATTGAACCAAACGCCCCCTTAGTATTATTACTATAAAAGTTGCAAGACAATCAAACAAATTCCCTAAGTAACATCAAGCAAAAGCTAAAATTGCACAACATTAACAGATCCTCGAGTAAAGAGAAAGCCAATTGGTACAAATATAATGTTCTATGGAAATTCAAACACATCTCTCATGCAACAAACACAAAATCGTCCAAATATGAAAATGTCCTAATTTGACCAACTAGCCCAAATTATGTATTAAAATTTAGCATCGCACATGTAAAAACACTCCAAGAAGGCAGAGCGTTTAAATCAAAGCCATAATTGTATAAATTCATTTCCCCAATGACTACCTCTAAACTAGGTACATCAAGCATATAAATCATCCCAGTAGTTACAAATTTTAAATTGACTAAAATTCAAAAAAAACTTCATTGTCTGAATGTGTTCGATAATTTATTTGACAAAATGGAATTGCCATATCATTAGCACTCAGGAAGTTCCTCGAATGCTAGAACTCAAGGCTCCAGACTCCTAAAAAGAATACTTAATGTCAGAGCTAAGAGCTCACTTGCACAAAAACTAGCTCCCAGTTTAAGCGAGCATTAGATGATCAAACCATGAATCTTGGTGGGGCTATTCATATTCCCCTAGATGAAGCTCTTTGTAATTGCACCAAAACAAACACAGTCAAATAATGGTAAAAAAAGTTTCTTTTATTTTGAAAGGATAATTAACAAAAGATGCTTCTTTTTGAAAATGACAATCCCACATCAACGAAAACCATTCATACATCCCTATAACCCATTTTTACACAAAATTCACTGGCTATAAGTTCAATAGTTAGCTTCCGACCACAAGAAACTACAGATAACAAAGATTGATGAGTCATCCAAAAAAAACATACAAGTCTTCTCATAGCTATACCTTCTTATGAATTTGTGCATTCTAGCTACACCTAATTGTTCCCATTAAATATACAGAGTTCCTTCAAGAAATTAAAAATTTTTGTGTCAATTAACAGGCAAGTAAAAAGTCATCCCAACGAATAATTTTTTTGGCATCTACAGATTCTACATAGCTGATAGCTACTATGAGGCAAAAAAATAAAAATTGGCAGACATCCATGAACTATGCTAAGCTAAACAAACATTGCTCTTAAGCAACTTCGCAAATCAAACTAGGTGATTATCCAGAGCAATAACTCTATCAAGAAAACTCAAGGCAATAACAACACACAATCATGTTTGGAAGAAGAACACCGGTGCAGGCAGTACTTAACAAGCATAGACTTAATTAACTTGAATGCCAAAGCACATAAGGGAACAATTTGAAGGCTAATAATCAAAGGAGACCTTTGTCCTAATTTCTATACAAAATACGAATACTGAAAGATCAAAATAAATTCTTGAATGTTGTCACAAAACAAACAGTACCTAACAAAATAGAACGGGAACTAAACAAAAAGATAACATGAAACGGATTTTGGACAAAAAAATAAGATGAGCACAGCTTGCAGCATGAAGTAGCAAATTCTAATCAAAAGAAATATATTAAGAACTAAAGGAATTCAAGAGAATTTAAGAGGGGTTAAAGAATCAGACAGTGAAGCGCTAACATCAGATGAATTTTCCTTCCTCCAACTTCTTTCACTGCGATTATCCATCACACTTCCAGCTCCCTTCTTTTTGGAGGGCAATCCCTCAGATCTGTCTTCCCTAATTCTTAGAGATTCGAGCTTCTCATCAAGTTTCTTCCAATCCTTCCCCTTTTCAGCAAGCACTTCTTCTCTGGGCCTAGCCTCTCCGAACGGATTAAACCCCTTGTTCTTAACAACTAAAGTTTGCTTCTCTTCTTGATTAAGCTCTGCATTAGTATTGCCATTTCCATTAGCCAGAGGTAAAGACCGAGCCTGCAAAACCAGTCTCGGCCGTCCACCAACACTAGCATTAACTTCCTCTGTCTTCCTCCCCCACGTATCGGAATTGACTTCCTCTTTCTTCCTTCCCCACAAATCCGAATCCACACGGCTGAATTCCTCACTTCTTTTTCCCCACGTATCTGAATCCGGCCCACCCATCGAAGATCTCTCTTTGCCGAACATCTCAAAACTGCCCCTTTTATCTCCCAGACCATCCACACCACCGCCGTTTACCCTCCGTCCAGCATCAGAAAGCGGCGCGGCGCTCTTCTTGGAAACCCAGCTATCAACCTCATCCGCCCTGGACTGAGAGTCAAAGAATCCGCTTCCTCTATCCCTCCTCTCCGGAAACGCCGCCGGTTTCTTCGTGGCCCCCCAATCTTCGACTTCATCCGAGCGGGACGGCTCAAAAGCCCAGTTGATGGAGCTCCTCCTTGACTCATCTCCACTACCCCTATCTAAGGATCTCTCCCCCGTGGCACGACGAGGCCCACCGCTCCCGTACGAAGAATACCCAAACCCGCGTGTCGAGCGCTCAAGCTCCTCGGCGGTCCGCTCGCGGGGACCTGTGGGAAGAAGGAGGAGCTCATCGTGCGTCAAACCCTTCGAGGATAAAGCCGACCGCGCGCCTGCGCCGTGGTTAACGGGCTTGCCGCCTGAGAATTCCGCAAGGGATAAGGTCTGAGGCTTCTTCTTTTTGGAGGGCTTAGAGGCAGCAGCTGCGGCAAGGGAGGGATAGTCGCCGGAGACCTCGGCTGCTGCCACGTCGGCTGTGAGTGACGGGAAGGCGGCGGAAACGTTATCCTTCTCCAAAGCCGCGTGCTCCTCAGATTCTAGGGCCCATGCACCGGGTTTCGCCCACACCGAGGTCGCCGTCGCCATCGTTCCTTGCTCGCTCGTCTTGCCCTTCGCCTCTCGATCGTTCGCCACGGTGAGGAAGAAGAAGCGGCGGACTCCAGCTATCCTTATTCTTGCATATTCGCGACGGAATTTAGAAAGAATTTGGAGTCCGTGGAATCCTTGAATAAGAAATTATTAGGTTAGTAGAAAATGAGAAATTATTACATTCGGTGAGCGACTTAGTTTGCTCATCAATCACACCATGTTATGCAAATAAGTTAGTTATGTCTCACACAAAATATTACGAACGATGTTAAGATTGGATGAACTGTCTGGTCGGACCATTCGGTCTGGATGAATGGATGATCCGTTAGACAAATAATCTCGAGTTATACCTACTGAACGGTTTAGTATACTATTAAAAAAGTAGAAAAATAGATAAGTATTTGTCAAAAAAATAAGTATAACTTGATATTAAATAATTATTACATCTACCTACATCTTTCCAATTGATACCTACATGCTTCTAAGTTATACCCGCCTTTTCAAACCGATACCTACCTGACACCTACTTTAATCTCACAGAACAGATCGTCCGATCAACGGACTAGATGGTCTAATTTTCTCTTGTGACTGGATGGTTTGTTACAGAGATCAAATAGTTTGATAATTTACTGATGGCTTAATATTGTATAAGTTGTTCTTTGCGTGGTGAGGCCCTCCTAGCTCCCATGGCGTGGCGTGAAATAACAAGCAAAATGCTGACATGATTCACTCGTTGTACGCAATAATTTCTTAGTAAGGTGCACCACAATTAGCTCTTCCTCTTACCTCTAGGATTAAAGATAAATTAAATTACCCAACTTATATGTTAAAATTTTAATGCAAGATGATACGATATAATTTTCTTTTCTCACAATTCAAATAAATATAAATTTTATAAAAATATTATACCAGTGGTGATGATTGTTATTAGTAAAATGAAATGAAAATAAATAATTCAATCTCATCTAGTGATAAAAATTTAATTTTTGTATTATACTGCCTTTATGTATGTATATATATATATATATATATATATATAAATTAGAGTAAATTATATTCAGATATTTAATTTAAGATTTAATATTACACAAATTTATAATTTTAAAATTTAATATTTAAATCCTTAAATCAAATATAATATATCAAATAAATTCATTATAATTTTTTTAATATTAAAATAACTCTTCTCTCTCTTCTCGGATATACAACAGCATATGCAATTGCTATGCAACCCGAGGAGGTAGAGTGAGAGGAAAGGAATAATTTTAGTATTTTATAAAATTTTAATATTAAAAAAATAAAAAAAAGACTCACCCAAAAACCCTAATACTAAATTTTAGAATTATGAACATAAGTAATTTTATGCCTTAAATTAAAAACTTGACTATAAATTTACCCAAAAGGTTAATGAAAAATTAAAAAGTGTAGCATAGAAGGAACACAATAGCACATGGATCTGGAAGTAAATGAATTATTATTAGATATCTCAAAGAAAAAAATGTTGAGATTCAAATGGTCAATGTCCCTTGATTTAAAACTTAAGTATTTCTCCCAATTCTCCAATCTTAAAAAAAAATTATGTTTTTTTTTTTTTTTTTTGAGAAAGAATGCAGTAATCATCTACACCAAATGCATGAGTGTACTACTAAGAAGATGCATGACTATTATTTACCGACTTCTAATGTATTTCTTCGATACATTCGCATTTAAAATCATTCAAAAACACAATCATTTTTCATCAGATGAGTATTTTTTTGAAATTGTTAATATAATTTTAATAAAATGTATGACTATATCTAAAGAGCTTTTACTACTTTTATGTGTTCTCGATTTATTTTCATGTAAAAACTTTTGCCTCCCTGCATTCTTTCTCCAAGAACATCCTGGTAACAAAAATAGAAAAGTTAAAAGAGTTACAGCAGAAATTATAAAATAAAAAAAAATTCATAAATGAAAACATACTAATGAAATAATAATAATAATAATAATAATAATAATAATAATAATAAATATTTATAGCTATATTTCTGTGCTAGCTACTAAGTTAGAAACAAAGAGAGAAGTGCTTGCAAGGCTAATTAGAGATCCATATGCATCATCAAACTGCTTTATAAGTGTAATTTGTTAGTTAAGAGTATATAAAAAAAAGGAAACTATGGTTTGAATTTTTCGAAAAACCCATTACATAACAGTGAGAAACAAAAGCAAATACGACTCGAAAGCAAAATGTATTAAAAATTACCTGTTGGATTAAGTCGATAACGGTGCCAAATCCAATCACAATAAAAGAGGACTAGCAGAAAGTCATCAAACCTCTTCGAAGTACAGATTCTGCAATCGAAGTTAAAAGCAGTAGTAATCTTAAGCAGATTTGGATGGCAATTGAGAAGATTGCAGAATGTTTAGTCTTCAATGGCTTATTCATGATACACATATATGATATGAGAGAGCATGAGGCAAAGTAAAGCACAGTGAGTGCTATAAATTAGTTTAAATAGAAGAATTCACATGTTGAGGACAGAACCAACTTACTGTAGAAAGCAAAGATATCAAACAAAGTTTAAATACAAATTAAGAAGGCTGAGAGAAAACCAACAACTTATCAACTTAAATGGATTCAATTAATTATCTTGTTAACATCAATACCAAAAATGTATGGTGTAACAAAGCTTTCTCGCAAAAATTCTTACAAACACAATGCAGTAAGTGAAACCCTTGAATCATGATTCCATTAAAGCATTCCAGGCATATTTTGAAAGGAAAATAGTGCTAGCATCAAGTATATGTAGATGTGCAAATTGATGGAAATAAAAGAATGATGAAATAAAAAAAAGGAAGATATGCTAATTTAATAAACAATAGTTAATTTTTGCTATTCTGAACTCAATCCTACAATTCAGATTCTTTATTCCAGATATGGAATGTCAAATGAAATAAGTAGCTTAAAAAATATAGTAACTAAAAGTCTGTTTAGTATAAACATCAATTTAGTCATGCCATGAAAATTATTGGCTTTGCTTTGAGATATGCGTATGATAGGAAATAAAATTAGTTATGTTTAAGAAATAAAATTGATCGATGTATTAAAAATGATGTAAGATGCGAAACAAAATATATTTTTTATACTAAAAGTTATGTAAGATGTGATAAATTTTTATTTTTTTATTTTTTATTATGAATGAACCATTTTGGTCATGACCAAAATCATGGAGTGATCAAACATGAGAACTATGTTCTCACCATTCTAACTTCTAAGGGAGCCCGTAACTGGTAAATATTTACAATGAAAATCTCAGAAAGAATAAATGATTTTAATAGATAATAAAAAAAATAGAAATACTCCAGAAAGTTTGTAAGCACCAAGATAAAGCCAATACATTCAATAGGCAGCAATCCTTGCCCAAATGAGTAATAGTTTGTTGCTGCCAGATTTAGTGCGCTACAAGATATAAAATAAGCTTCAAAAAATATTTTAAAAAATGGCGAGTTTTAGAAATGAACAAGCTGTAGATAGATATAAGTCACTCAAAATATGAGGAAATAGAGCAATCATGACTTCACAGACAATTGCTTTTCAATGCATTTTAAGAAACATTCCAATTCAAAGTCATAAAAACTAATCAGTATCTCAAACCACTCACCTTGAAGAGCTTAGCATAACAATAATTTGCCCAATGTATCATTGGAAAATCATATTCTTGCAGATATTTGCTTGACTTAGATTAGCGATTGTAAATCAATGGAGAATGCCAGATTTATGCAGTACTTAGTTACTTGCATAAACATAAGAAGGCACAGTTCTAAAAAGCTTACATCTAAAAAATAGATTTGGATTGATATATAAAAAGGTGATCACATATTTAAGATTGAAAATGAACACTATAGACTTCAAAATTTGAAAGAGCTAAAAATTTTTACTTGTAAATTTTTACTCAAAACCATTAAATAAATTAGCATAAGCGTCACTGAAAACACTTATAAAATCTTATGCTATCATTAATGTTATTCAATTATATTTCAATTTATCAAGCTTGGTGCTTAACCATATAGACACTACGATAAGCATAGCTCTAGGCCAAAGACATCAATACCTGATTTACTATGAAATAATCTATCCATTTACGTGTAATATCATTATATTGAGAGTGGTCCATGACCTGGCATAATTGACATTAAGAACTAATTAAAACAATGAACTGTCTGTAAGCATGTTGTGCTTAGTTCATTATAAACAACTAATTATATAACAAAACTAAATTTCCCAATATACAAAAATGTTATATAAGCAAGCTCTAAACACCAAAAATAGTAATAATTAACTTATTACGATGTGCTATAAGAAATATTATGAAACAAAAATGAGTATGCATGGACAAAATAAGCACCAAACTAAAATATGGAATGTACTTTGTGAATGTGAGAAGGAAATTTATTATCTAGCCCCTATTAATAATTAAAATTGGCATTAGATATTAAATGAAGCAAAAAAGAGAAACATGACATATATGTATAAACTTAAAGCATAAAAAAAAAGTGATTAGTAAGTAGGTAAGTACGTATTTAAGGAATTGGTGTTATTACATTCAAATACACTCACTTTAACTTTACCATTCAACTTAAGTATAATTAAGACAGATCAGGTATGCATAGTCATGCTAAATGCGTAGCATTATTAATTTAGTTCAAGAAGGAATAGAATAAAGGAATTATATGGATGAATCAAGAGGTGTACAATTTTCATTAACACATAAATCAAATAGCTAATAGAAATATTATAATTCCTGCAATGGAGAGGAATCAAAAAGATTGAAAACTAAATTAAATGTGGTGCTAATACCTCTCACTGGACAGCACCTTTACAATAACAACAATATCTATAATCCCTATACATGTTAGTGTTAAAGATTCAGCTGGTGCAAAATGGAAATTGACAACCAGAACTTTTCCAAGGCAAATTTAATCAAAAAAAGGGGTTCTCAACTTATCGGATGCTTTCTTTTCACAATAGAATAAAAAAAGCATCTTAATCCATGTGAGAATAATAAGATCTAAGAATAGTAGGATCTACAAATATTTTAATTAGTTATCAGTTTGAGAATGAGTTTTCTTTTTTTGGGGGAAAGGTGATCAAAAACAGTTTTAAGGAGTCTATTGAACAAAGTAGACTTGTTAATATAGGGAGAGGTTGATGATGCTTGCCAAGAAGCACATGTAGATTTTGGCCATATATTAGTAGAGCCAATGCGAGTGAAGTGTACTTATCATGAAGCGATGTGTCTAAGTGGTTCAAATCAAGCTCATTGGTCTTTACTCCAAACTCCAATGAAGCTGAAGAAATGATGATTTGATCTATTTGCATGTTTATCGCATCAAAAGAACAGAAACATAAAATGCTTTCTTAAAATATTAGTATTTACCTCCAGATTCATCAATTCATACTAAACTGTGTAAGAGTATTATAAGTGCATATTTGTATTCACAAAGGAAACAATAATCCCTTTCAATGCAATTCTAATGTGCATTTTAATGAATATGTTAGTTCATTCAATCACATCAATATAATGATGCAAACACATGCTTTCTGCTTAAAACTGCAAAAGCCCATTGTCTAAACTTGATTGGCTTGATAATTTCGATAGCTTATACTTGCGAATTATCTTGAGCTATTAGCAAAAAGGAAGAAATAAATCACAAGCATTAACTTGCAACAAAATGATAAAATTCATATATTTTCAATCTAACTCGAATAAGATTTACATTAAAAGTTGACAGTTAGATTTCATAAAAAAAATGTTTTACAAAGATAAACTGAGAAAAGTAGTTATCATGGTGCAATTTCTGTTACTGATAAGAGAGACTTGGTATATTGAAGAAGTGCATCTTATAAGAACAGGTAAGTTGCTACTCAGCGTTGGGAGCATGCAAAGAGGAAGACAAACCGTCAAGTTGGCCGTACATAGAAATCATGCAGATCTCATCAACATGGTGACCATGTTGATCATATACCTATCCTGCAAATCAAGATAATTACTATAAATCATTCTGAACACAAATTAGACAGCATATTGGAGGTCACAATAAGGTTTTAACATTATCGACATCGTAGCACAAGTATACAACTAAATAAATTGGCTAAAACAGTAATGAAAACTCAGTTAAAATAGAAGTAAAAAACATTGAATTCAAACATCAGTATCAATATAATTTTCAAAGTGTAGGGTACTAATGTGGATTCAACTGATGAAGAAACAAACAAATTAAAACAGACGTAATTTTTTGGTTTAAAAACATATATATACTTCCCAAAATGATTTGAAATTCAAATTTTGGAAATATATATAATTAGAAAAATGATCAAATGTTAAATTGATAACTGATTAAGCAAATATACTTAAAGCATAGTACTATCTTATCCTATGAATTAGCCTCATACATCAACATAAGATTAATTATTTCATAAATATATTAACGTGAAATAAAAAATCTTTGAACCTTATTTTATATATTAATGTGAAAAAAAATCTTTGCTATCTGATAGATGACCCACATAGTTGAGTTTGTTGGCACACCTCTAGATAGGAACACATTATAGTTTTGCTCAATTTAAAGAATATTGATGGGAGCAAACTGATTAGGGCTACTGCTCTAATGTTCCCCTAGACCATATACTTATAAGACAGTACCTAAACTTGCATTAACTTGATTGAAAGAAAATTCAACAAATTTTATATATTTAGCTGAAAAGAATGAAGTACAAATAAGTGTGAAATATGACAGTATTATTTTCCTTTTTTTTCTCTGTAACTTAGAAAACACTAATGGGAGCCATTGACTGATGCCACTGCTCTATACCTTAAACTTTCTATATAGAAATTCATTAGTCAGTTCCGATTTAAGCACTACCCGGTACATCATGCTGATTTAAAATAAGTTTTGAATGAATGAATATGAAAGATTTGTTCGTTTGACGTGATAAGAACTTAGCGATATGGATAGCAATTATAAAAATATAATTTATGCAGAAATGCAGAAAGTATTTCAAGGTGTCATATAACTTCTATTATCATGAATCATTAGTCCAAGCAAAAGAAGAAGTTACAACAAGTTTTTTAGTTTTTGGATAGAAGAAGTTACACTAAGTAGGTTGAAAGGAAATGGGAAAAATTGTGCACAATCCAAGTTTATTTTTCTCTTAAATTTTTTATATTCAGTCCATGAAACTATGTTAGTAATCCAGAAACCCATTGGCTTGTTATTTTGGAAATTGACACATTAGATTCATGGCATGTTATTCTTTGTTGAAGTGTCTTAGGCTAAAGGGAATATATTTCAAATTTTCAATTGCGTGTTGTGTAATGATGTATGGTGTGAATGCTTTTCTCTTATGTATGTATAGAGCTATTCTATTCTTAATGATGCACGATGAAATGAGCATAGTAAAGAAATAATTATAAGTAATTCAAAACAATATTATAATGGGCTTCAAAAAAAAAAAACAATATTATAATGAAGATGTTAACTTAGGGTTAGGGAGGAACATGATGAACACACAAAGGTTAAAGAGTTAATAAAGATAAATATTATAAATCTAATTGAGAAAAAAAGAGCTAGGCTACCTGTTCTTTAACAGAGCTCTCAAGGGATTGAATACCTATTCTTTAACAGAGCTCTCCATCTGAAAATTTGCTGGGTTAGATAGACAGAGCAAATAAGAGATCCAAAGAGGAAAATAGGGCTGGACAAAGAAGCCCTACATGGATCATGGCAGAATCTGCAAGGTTAGGCGCGCAGCGAGCGGCAGTTGTTAGCTAGGTTAAAATTTGGAATGGAGAGAGGACAACGGCTCCCAAGATAGGGTTTGGAAGAGAAAATGGATCAGAAGGAAGACACCGCTGATGATGTTGATGGAGAAGGAGCAGAATGGAGAGAAGGCTGCATGCACAGCAGGCTGCTGGATGACTGTGATACAGCTTGAGGAAGAAGGCAGAAATTTGTTTACTACGCAAAGACAAAAAAATTTTACTCCTAAAGTTTCACTTTCATATATAATATAGATAAAGACAACATAAACACTATTAACTGAGAATTAGATTAGCATCAGCCAATTATTTCACAATGTATGCATTAGAAGGGCAATTCTATCTTTTAAAAAAAAAGCCTTCACTGAAAAGAGACATTAATGATGATTTACTGCAAACAGGCCAAAGCAAGCTATATTTACACCATACTATATCAGAGAATTTATGAGGAAAAAAGAAGTCCAACATTAATCAAAATAACAAGAGTTTTATAACCAAGACAAACACAATTTGACATAAAATCACAAAATTTCAGAGAATAATTTCAGAAATCAGAAGTGTCATTTCAAACTTTACAAAATCTCAAATTTTAAATAACTTACATGCAAAGGACTAAAAAGAAACATTAAAACCTTAATCACAAACTAAGTGAAGTCATCATATGGGTTTTTTGTTTCTCCATTTAGCACAGACGAGTTGGTTTGAATATCTTGGCTTCTAAAAGCGCTCTTGAGATTTCCATTTCTGATTAACTTCACAGTTGTCATTCTATTAGATCTATATCATCCACAAGCGGGTATCACAGAATCTCTCCTTCAACATGCTTAATCATCCACGTTTTGGCAAAGAGAAATTACTTCATGAGATATTAACAAGTTTGATGTGGCCACTTATCTTCTCTATCTCCGCTTTTAGTCCCAACTCAGAAATTTCATGAGTGTTGACAGCCTCAAGTAGATGGAATTCAGCAAGCTCACACTGGTTTTCCGCATTTCCCTCTACCAGATTTCTCACAGCAAGCAATCCCCATTCTCTTAAAAAGGGATTATCATCATCAATGACACATTGTTGTAATAGCAGTGGTATTGCGTTCATCTTTCTCACCTCATCCTGAACCTGCTTCCTGCCATTCAGACAATTGCTAATGACAGAGACCAAGTCTCTCCGGAATCCTCTATAAGGGCATACCCTTTTACCCTCAGTTTGTATTACTCGACCTCCAGTATTCGCCATGGATCTTCTTACCAAAGATGGTGGTTCGAGCTGCTCAAGAAGATCCAAAACAAGGTTTACGAGCCCTGCAGATAGCAGCGAGTCCACTGGGGCTTCTGCAGCACATGCATCCCTTAAAATCATGAGGGAATAGCCGAGAACATCGATTGCAGGAAAGCCTGTTGGAAGAGAAGTGCCTCTTGAACTGAAATCTACTACATTGGAAGCTTCCTTGAGGAGTTCCAAGATACTGAGAACAAAAGCACTGGATATGCTGTAGTCTACAGGTCTTTCACTTAAGCATTTTGATAAGAGATTAAGAAGGAATGCTTGCATGGTGGAATATTTCCCTTCAGCACTACCCTCATCATCTGCATTGGAGCCCAACTTCAGAAAGAGTGACAAGAAAAATGGCTCCTCGATGCATAATTTTGCTATGAGCCACTCAAGCCATTCTTCTTGATAACCAACTGCAGCACAGAAATTGCAATAATTTATAAAAATCACACCTATTAGGGCTTGTTTGTTTGCAAAGTTAAATTTAACAAGGTTAAAATTAAACTTGGATAGGGATATTTTTTTATTGAAAATTGTGAATGATGTGAAATAAAGTTAATTATTATATTGAAATATGTGAGGAATGTGATATAAAGTTAGTTATTATATTGGAATATGTGAGGGATGTGATATAAGTTAGTTATTATTTTAGTGATATGTGTAGGATGTGAAATAAAGTTAATTTTTAATATTAAATTTTATGTGTGATGTAATATGCCTAGTTAAAATTAAACCAGGTTAATTTTCAACGGCCAAACAAATGGGGCCTAAGTTGTAATTGTAAAAATTAAAAATACACATTTAAGCATTAAAAATACTATTATAGGCTAAAATATAGAGAAGAAGAAAAATATGAGGTTACAGTAGTGAATAAAAATGCTTAAATATGTTTTCAATATTTACGCAAACATAACGACAAAATCCATAAAAAATTGACTCATGTGGAAGAAATTACCCCCCTTTTTAAACATCCACATACTTTTATTGCCTTTCTTTCAATAGGCCATAGAAACTTTCTTCTAATCATTTCATTTTCTTTAGGTTAGTTGCATGAAATTTTTTTTAATGAGAATTCAAAAGAGTTAGATTATTTCCACAAGTATTACTTCTACTTATTTCCACAAGTATTACTTCTACTATCATTTTCTTCTCAATAAACAAAATAGAGTTACACATAACATATATTGTAGTAATAGTTGCCTTTTGAAGCGTAGAAACATAAAAATGAGGTAAACTCCATCATTGAACTGGATTAATACAAAGGTTCAATAAGGATCCATGTAAAGAACTCACCGGTCGAGGCAGTAACAATAATCTCAAAGAGAATCAGAAGCTCTTCTTTCTCTTGGCAAAGCTCTCGAGTCCTCCAACGCCCACCCTTTGATGAGCAACAAGTGTCTAAAACCATACAGAGTGGATCACAAACCCCCGACTCCCTAACCCTAGCAAGCTCCAAAAACATCGATGGAAAAAAGGCAACCCATATAGCAGAGCAATGCTCCTCTCCAGCCAAGGCTACATTCCCTAGTAGTTGCAAGCCAACACGAAGAACATCAAGCGTGGCATCAGGTGAGCTTAGAATGGATGCAACCACACTGGCACCACCATGAGCGACAAAGGCATTTTGGTTAGCCGCTTCGCCGGCACAGAGATTTCGGAGGACCCTAAGAGCCATGAGGAGGTCAGGAGCATCAACGTTGGAGAGGCGACGAAGCAAAGAGACGGGAGCTCTAGTGGCAGCAAGCCTTGAACGACCTGTTAAGGTTCTGGAAGCCGCGAGAAGGTCTTGTAGGGTTAGATCCCCATGAATTTCTGCTTCCATTGTGCATTGATGACTGATGAAGGAGTCTTATTTTTCTTAACAAAAGAAAAATATTTTAATGTTATAACGTAAAATAAAATTATTTTATTATGAAAATTTATTTTGGATGTAAAATATAATTAATTTTTCACTAAGATATGTGTAGAATGTGAAATAAAGTTGAAAATAAAAAAATTAGCTCCTCAAATTCTTTCATTTGTTAAATATTTTACCTCTTTGAGAAGAGGGGTCAGCGACCAGTTTGAAATGCTCTATCAACCTTAGGGGGACATGCGTGAAAGGTTTTAAAATTTATGAACTGATTTGAAGCGTTCTATCAACCTCAGGAATCTGTGTGAAAGATTTCAAAGTTTATGGACCATTTGATGCAGCAAAATAACGAAAGACCATATAAGTTTTAATATGATTAATGAAAGGTGTTTGGCATAGCATAACTTCTAACATATCGTTGACATAATGATAGCATGCAATCTTATAAATAATGCTTTGACTTAAGAGAATTTAGATTTTATTAAATATAACATACAGTTTTTAAATGGTAATAACATGCAATACTATAATGCCCAAACTCTAAAACCTGAAATTATGCAAACTAAATTGTAACCTAAACATGCAAAATAAGTAGCCCTAATTCCATGAACATGAAACTATGTTAATGATGTGAGAGGCTAGAGAAGATTAAACCACATTGACTTCAACTATACTAATTTGCACTTTCACATAAGGCTTCATGAAAGTTCTCAGAAAATTACAGACTTTCCAGGTAAATACAGTAATCACAAGCAACTTACAGAAGAAATATATCAAGTTCCTAAAAGAATTAACAATCATGCCATAGAACTTGGAAAACTAAAACAAGAGTGCAATATTGAAGATCTTTCAATATAATAATAAGAAAGCACAAACCACCAACAACTACAGATTGTTACAAATTTTTTCAAAAAAAAAACTACAGATTGTTAGGCTAAAATATGACTAAAATAACTCAGTAAAATAGCAAGTAGAAGCAAGTCAATCTAACTGGACTAAAAAATAAACTCAAAAGAGAATCTTGAAGAACCCCCACATTATAGTATGCAAATGCATAATAGCAAGATTGAAAATTTGGCTCAAGTTATACCCAAAAACCCAAAGGAACACAACTTGATGGGTATGAGTTTACAATCACAAAGCGGGTACAAATTTAACATAAGTACACTCATTTTAACCCACCAATGAATAAGTCATGGACAAAAAAAACTAAATATATGACTATATAAAACAGTTTAATCTTATTATTATGAAAAAAGATTGTGCAAACTATTTGATTTGGTGTTCATTATTGTTAGGAATTAATCCCATCTAACTGGTAGGAGTGCTGTGAAAATATGATCAATTGAAACAATAACAACAAAGTGGATTACAAAAAGGCACCGAATTTATGTGGTTCAGCTCAGAATGTTCTGAGATTATGTTCAAGGGAGAGAAAGAAAGAAAATTCAATATTATCAAAGCATTAGGGCAGAACAAACACTCAACTTTAAACTCAAATACACCTAATCTCATAATAAAGGAAGCTTTTAAAATAAACACTTTTCTCACTAATATGGAATACCCTCAATCACACAAAAATAGAATATAATATAAAAGAGCCTAAGAGAGAAGACCCTTAAAAATTTTCTCCACTTCTCCTTCTGCCTCTTTAAAGATCAATTTGTTTAATGGGATTATGATGGATTGCCACTTCATGCTTTTATGAAGTTCTTTTATAACTAAGAATTTCAACCAAAGTTTAAAGTCCCACTATGATTCAGCAGTAATGGAACACATGAATTCAAGAGAAGCATATAACAGAAAAAGTAGTTTGTTTTGGAAACTAGTAGAAGAACAAGAAGGAAAAAAACAAAAAAAGTATAAAAACTAGCTAAGCCTCAAGCCAACAATTCAGAAACTGTAACGTCAAAAACATGGCCACCTACCAGGAATTGACGATCTGGAAGGAGATCGGTCGCACACCACTACTTCTCCGGTGACGATGCGATGCTACCTGCATTTGGATCACTCAAGGAAGGAAGAAATCCACTATTCTCTCAACTTTCAACTCAATCATCAATGGCTCCTCTATATCATCTGACCTAGTGCTGCTTTATATAAGGAGGTAGGGGATTCCATGTTTTGGAGATAGGGCTCGGTAGTTCTGGAGCATGAGGAGCGCGGCGAAGCGTGGGGCGCACGGCGCGGCGAAGGAGCTCGAGGCGCGGCCAAGGAGCTTGTGGCTCGGCGAAGGAGCGCGGAGAGATGCGATGGAGCGCAGGACGCGGCGATGCTATGATTTGCGCAGAAGATCGAGGAAGGAGGAAGGAGAAAGGAGAGGAAGGAAATGGCTGAACGCAGATCGGGTCTTCGTCGCGGTCTCTCGGTGGAAAGGAAGAAAAAACCTAAATGCGGGGTTGCTTTAGGCGGAGAGTTTGAACCGATCGGTTGTTCGATCGGTTGAAAAGTATCAGCCCCATATCTGTTCGGTATTGATCAGTTCCAAACTTTTCATTAATTCTTTTTTTTTTTGCTCATTATTTGAAAATAATTTTTTCAAATATTTCATTCTTTTAATTTGTATTTCCACATTATTATTAAGAGCTATTCAATTTAGAACTTCGGAGATAAGGGTGGCAATTTATACCCGTACCCGATTAACCCGCCCCGACCCGCCCCTAATGGGACGGGTATGAGTATTCAAATTTTACCCGCAACACCCGCCCCGCCCCGTTATGAAATGAGGCGGGTTCAGGTATGAATCATCTAGACCCGCCCCGCCCCGTACCTGATTCGATATAATTTAAAAAATTTAAAAATTAATACCTAAATAAAAATATCACTCGGAACCGGACCAATCGATGCCTCAGCCTATGTTGAGGTGATTAATTAGAGTGAATAAACTAATATACAATAGTGTCCGGATCATTTTCTTTGTTTTGATTATATGCTAATGTTTAGTATACTATCATTAGAAACAAGGTTCACGCTAACATATGATATTAATATTTTTGGTTCATAAATCAATTGATACCTGTTGCCTGTAAGGGTCTTATAACTGCCTCATATTTGGTTCTTTTTAATTGTCCAATACTTACTTTATATAAGAATCCATGCTAAGAAAGTTGACAATCTGAAGAATTTGTATGAATGTTATTGATTATTCATGATCTTATTACATATATTTACATACAAGGAATGATTTATATAGAAAATATCACTAATATTCACCATATGGTTATGATTTTTGTTGTTTCAAACAGAATAAAATAATTCAATTTTCATTAATATTAGTGAGGAAACGGGGCGGGGCTGGGCAGGTACGGATTTGTGAAAATTAGGGGCGGGGTGGGGCGAAAACGAGTATGGGGTGAGTATGGATAATGAATAATATATAGCGAGACGGGTATGAGTATTTATAAATCCGACCCAAACCCGCCCCGTTGCCATTCCTATTCGGAGAGCCACTCAATCCTTACTTGACTTTAGTAGATTTTTGAGCTGAATGGGTTTGAATTAAGGATTGAATTAGACTATTGATATTACAGATATATACATCATTATATAGATATTAAGTTAATTAAGAATTGGATCAATTTTATTTTAAATGAGTTTGATTTAAATTATAAAAAATTAAGTTTAATTCAAATAAAATAAACTACCATGAATCCTAACATAACATTTAGCTTTTAAAATAATTATCGAATTTAGACAAATTATCATATAAGTTATTTAAAATTTAATAATATGTCTACCACATAGGCAGACACGGGCTCACACAATGCCCAATAACTTAACAACGTAAAGCTACTTAAGGTCCTGTTCGGTGGGAGAACTAAAATCAGAAATAAAATAGTCACCTTTGCTGTTTTCCTCAAATTTGGCGGCAAAGTGACTGCTCGTAGTTGGCGGGTTGTCGGGCGGGCGGCGTTGCGTCAGCGCCTTTTAGGAAGAGCTGACTCAAGTGAGAATAACATACGAGTTCGAGACTATGAAGCACCGTATTTCTAGGAGGTTAATGTATCTGTATTTGATATGTATCGGATACCGATATGTAATGTACATTATCGATATATATTCGATACATCAGGTGATGTATCGGATTTTTTTAATTTTAAAAAAAGATGATATGGGGTTGATATGGGATAGATACGAGACTGATACGGAACAAATATGGGGCTGATACTTTTCAACCGACCGAACCGACCGAACCGACCGAATCGACCGAACCGACCGTACCGACCGAACCGATCGAACAACCGAACGGTTCAAACTCTCCGCCTAAAGCAACCCCGCATTTTAAGGTTTTTTCTTCCTTTCCGCCGAGAGACCGCGACGAAAACCCGATCTGCGTTCAGCCATTTCCTTCCTCCTTCCTCGATCTTCTGCGCAAATCATAGCATCGCAGCTCCCCGCGCTCCATCGCAGCTCCCCGCGCTCCTTTGCCGAGCCACGGGCTCCTTGGCCGCGCCCCGAGCTCCTTCGCCGCGCCGTGCGCCCCACGCTTCGCCGGGCTCCTTCGCCGGCTCCTTCGCCGCGCTCCTTCGCCGTAGCCTCTTCCACTTCCTCCTTTCTGCCAATTTCTGCAATCGCGCGACAAAGCATCGCCACGCCGCCCTGATCTCGTGCGACGTGCGGCCTCTTCGGCTTCTCCTTTCTGCCGATTTCTGCAATCGCGCGACAGAGCATCAGCGCGCCGCCCTGATCTCCTGCGCCATCTTCTCTGCTCCTTTGCCACAGTGCTCCGACGTAGCTCTGCTCAGTGAGTGTTGGCTTTCAGTTTTTGTTCAAAAATGCCCGTTTGGGCCAGGTGGTAAAATTGTTTATTGTATAGACATCATTCGATGCGAGATAGGACCCACCCAATGCATATTACCTTATGAAGCCTAACGGAAATTAAGTTCCCCACATTGAAGCGTCATTGATTTGAGCAATTTATATCCATAAGTATTCAATAAGTGATGATATAATTTGCATATTTATTTGTTGACTATGCGGGGGTTGATTTGTGGTTTCGTATATTGCTATTCCATTTAGCTGACATAACTATGTAAGAAATACAATTTGAAAAAAAAGTCAAAAACTATGAAAGATATTACATAAACGCAAGCTATTCATGTAATGATGCATTAACCATACTTATTTGCCTTATTTTCTTGTAAGGTATCAAGTACAATCACCTAAGTTCTTCGTTCTCCCTTGAGATATAAGATTTTTTCGTGGTTTTGTATCTTTCATAAGGCTTGATGAGATCCACACTAATGCAGGTTTAAACCTAAAACTTAAGGACTAAATTGTTTTCAATGTTCTTTACACCTATCTTCTCTTCTCCTTTCTCAACTCAAATTGCCATTTGGAATCACTAACCCTGTTCTTATGAAGTTATTCTTTACTTGGATTCTAGGGTCGATAGATCTTACCATTTAGTCGACATAAATTCCCTTTCTTGGTCATCGAGTAGATAAAGAAATTATAAGTAATGATCTTACATATTTGAAATTAATTAAAGATTTATTATTTAATAGAGTATAATGAAAACAAAAGACTCATGTAGCTGACTCCACCTAGTGGGATAAAGGCTTGGTTTGTTATTGTTGTTGTAAGACAATAGTTTGATGCATTTAATGTCTTCCTGATGCCCATGTTTGATAGCTGCTGAGATTACTATATACTTCTTCAATTGGATTAGTTTTCGTTGCTAGATTCTTAGATTTACTCATCAAATACCAATGGTTTTGACATGCTGTGATTCATTAAATGATCTGCAGAATCCCTTGTAAAGGATGCAAACATTCCAGAGAAGTATTCATGCCATGGGAAATCATCTTGTAAACTCTGAAGTAATAAATTATCGATCTTTTGAGATCCTTCCAGCAATTAGCAAATTGTTTTCACAGAAGCTAAACTTTGCTACATGTGCAAGCGGAAGGCCATGCTTCAGAATTACTTCACTTACTTTTTCTCCAAAATATCATTCTACGACTTCCTGCCTTCCAGTATGGTATCTGAATTCTGAACTTAAAATTTTTTTTTCTAATGTGCTCCCTTTAATTTGTATTAGTGTGGATTTTCACTTCCTTTTCCAAGTAAATCTACTCATTTGTGGTGATGTTGATATCAATTATGATCTAAAACTCTTGTATTTGGGCATTTTCTATCAGTATACATGGTCTGGGATTGTTCTTATGAGCTGGGAGAAAAGAATGATGCTTATTGGTCTATCTTTAATAGGATCTCTTTGTGCATCTTTCTTGAAAATCCAAATTTAATATGTAGTTCAGTCCAAATGGATGATCAAACTGCTTTCATATTTTGTTTATGCTTTCCATGTAATCTTCAAAGTATACATGTTAAATGGCTTGATATATTTGTAAATGCATGAGATTTGAGAATTTGAGGTGTATCATCATGGTCTATTTGCATTCCCAACAAATTTTGGTTGAATTGATTAATATTATTTTTCCTTATCATTCTCGTATAATGTCTCATGCTGTCTTAATTTTAGATTATGCAAATTAATATTCTGTAACATGGGCATTTTGCATTGTCCCTTTCTCTCCATGCCTTCACAATTGTTACTCATTTGTCATAATGATGCATTTGTCAATCTCCATTGTACATGCCCCAGGTACTTTAAATAAAAGGGACATTTACATACATGCTACATAAAACTTTAAATATTACACTTTTATTTAAATACATGTTACCCTATAGTTTAAATTTTATGAAAAAGGTGGCATGTAGGTAATATTCAAAGTTTTTTGTGGCATGTAGGTAATTATCCCTAAATAATTGATAATCATGTTCTTATAAGAGTAAATTAATGAAGTAAAGAAAATGAACATGCTTCAATGTAGTTAAATGTCATATACCAAGTAAAAGCTTTCTTCCTTCGAAGGTTGCATAAGCTTCATTTGTATTATAATCTTCATAGTTAAGAATGCTGTTATGGTTGGGCATTGTCTCATATATTTTTTCCCTAGTTAATTTTTTTTTCTCTTTTCATTATTGCCATCATCATCAAGTATTAGTATCTTAGATGATGTAAAACACATTACTGAACACTATTTGGAGAAACTCGAGAAAACAAGGAAAATGCGTAAACAAGTGCGGGGACTTCAAACATTATGTATACCATGTTTTTTAGGAAGCTCTTGATGGGTTCCGTTTGGAAGCTGACCTTTTGAAAGTACATGTTCGATTCCATTGGAAATATTGAAAACAAAATGCTGAAGCACACAAGTTCAGATTGGGATAAGGAAAAGAAATATTGAGAATGATCTTATAATTAATTTTATTGATAGATGCTAAAATTAAATATAGCGACTCAATTCCTACATTACAATAACATAATGTCGTCAAGGAAAATTCGAAATTAATTGTCCCATGCCATATTTAGGTAACATGCCAAATTTCATGCAAATCAGAAGCTGTGTTGGGAAGTCGGCTTCATAAAGGAACCTTTTGAGCTATGCTATGGGGCCTATTGAAAGCTTTTTGAAAACATGTCCCGAAACTTCTGCATTGAAAGTTATGGCAGTTTGAAGTTTCCAGCAATGTTATATTTTTTTGTTCTTTTTTCTTCCTTTTGTGAAGCTTCCTTAAATAATTTTTGGCATTACACACTGCAATATATATTCCAAATAGTTTTCCTCAAATAGTTTTTTTTTTAGCTTTTTGAAAACATATGTCTTGAAACTTCTTTTGCTTTGAAAGTTATGGCTGTTTGAAGTTTTCGACAATGATATATTTCTATTTTTTCTCTTCTTTTTGTGAAGCTTCCTCGTATAGTTGTCAGCAATGTATTCTATTTCAGTCTCCTTTGCTTGAAATGAACTCGCTTATGTGTCATTCAAGTAGAGAGGAGTATTTGTAGAATGAAATTCAAATAAACCAACCACACTAAAAGTTGGGGAAATCTCCAAACTCGTCGAAACGTCCATTGCATATGTGTTTCTATTGATTTTCTTCAAGGTATAACAGGAGCTAACCTTCTTGTGTTTCCACTTGTTAATTGTGCTGACTAAAAATCTCTCTTTCCGCAGGAAGGCTATAACTATGTCATCAATTTCGAACATCTCTCTTCGATCTTTGTTTGCTTCTCCTTTATATTTTGTGTTTGACCTTGTCAACTTTTGTTGGATAGCATCTTGAACTTCTTTGACTTTCTAGGCAAAGTGTTTTGCAACAACATTATACCAAGGAATTTTGGGTAACGTTACTAAATCAAGAGTGTTGAGGGATCTGTAGTAGACTACTTTGAGTGGAGTCTTCCTTGTTGATCGATCAATCATGTTATTGTTGGCAAACTTTATTGGGGTAGGGTATTGATCCTACTTTACTACATAGGCAAGATTGTATTACCTAGTGTTCTATTGACAATGTCAATTTGGTCATTTGTCTAAGGGTAAAGGAATTGCTATACTGCAACTTAGTGTTGAATAAGTGCTGACAGGTATGCTAAAGTAGTCAAGAAACTAGATGTTTTGGTGAGAGGTGTTGATTTTAGCATTTCATGAGGCAATTGACTTTTGAAAAAAATATATTTACCATGTGAGATCCATCGACCATCTTTGAAAAACTATCAACAACAACAAAAAATAGAATTGCTGGAACACTAAGATCTCAGTTAGTCAGAGTATGTCTTTGGGATGATTTAAATTTTTTTAGGATAGAGAGAATTATTTTAATGTTATATTATAAAAAATAAAGCTATTTGTAAAGTAAAATTATTTTATTGAGAATTATATTGAATGTGACATGATGTTGATTTTTTATTAAAATATATGTAGCATATTAAATGAAGTTGATTTTTAAAGTTGAGATTTGTGTAAAATGTGATATAAAGTTAATTTTTAATAGTTAAATTTATGTAAGATGTGAAATTAGTAACATTTAATTTTGGAGGAGTTACAGGACGCACAAGTTCTTAGAAAGCTTTCGACGAGTCCCACAATGTAGCTTAGTAGCTTTCTTACCCAAAAAATGATCATTTAGCTTATTTTTATATCTCCTAAATTCTGATTTGCTTGAAAATTGGCATGTACTGATTTGGGCAGTGAGATTTGAATTTGTATGTTATTTTCATATTCTTTTAATTTTAGCTTCTATAAATAAAATATTTATTGAATCATTATTATTTTGTTTTCCTCTTTCCATCCAAATGTGTGCGTTAGCATTTCATCTTCAATCTCTCCAGCGGGATTGATGGTGTGTTGTTGGTATTTTCGCCAAATCACATACCTAACCAAATGTTTTACTTGACCTAAAACCGAACCAATTTCTAACAAATTGTCCTCTTCAAATGCTAGGTACAATACTATATAGAAGTGGATTTTGATCAAAGTTAGTTTTGGAAATATAACCAGTGTTCATCTCTAGATGTGAGGAAGCTTCCAATCTTATGCTTTGTCAAAGTGGATATGTATTTTTTTTGTATTTAAGGAAGCTAAACATATTTATTTTAGTGAAATGCTCATTTGTGTTCCTCGAAGACATTGCTTTTCTGTTTTTGTATTTTTTATGATAAAATAGACTTAATCTAATATTGCAAGACTGTTTCAGTGACTAGACGTTGGCATAAAATTGTTTACTTTCTAAGTTTTGTAAGAGATGATGTAAACTTCATTTACTTCTTTCTAGGAAAGGAAGCTGCATCAAAGAGATGGGACAGTGGTCCTAATTGGAAATAATCCTTACTTGAGGTACATGACAACACTTGGTCGGCCTGATGAACCTTCTGATGCAAATCAATCGCAACGTGTCAAATTCAAGAGGCTCGACAAGACAGCAAAGCACGTAATGAATGTTAGTGTTGCATTATATTCAGATTCTAGCTCTAATTTGATTGGAGGTTATTTTGGTCATGGCTATAGCCAAAATAGCTACCAACTTTTAAAAAAGTTAAAATAAAATAAAATATTATTTTTTAACCTCAATATACAAACTTTAATGTAAAAAAATTACTTTATACCACATCTATTCAATTTTCAATGCATCATACTTAATTTTTTATTATTATTTTTTTAATAAAAAGTTGAAGGTTATTTTGGCTATGATCATGACCAAAATAGCCTCCAACACAATAAATAAGGTGATGGATCATAGTCTTTAGATTGTAAGAGTTCAAAATCTTTGTTTATTTAATGTTTTGTCTTAAAGAATAACCTTAAGGCCCTGTTTGGTTGGAGGCCAGGCCATGGCCAAAATGGCCTCCAACCATTTTATTAAAAAAAATAATAATAAAAAATTAAATATAATGCGTTAAAAATTATATAGATATAATATAAAATAATTTTTTTTATTAAAATTTATGTATTTAGAATGAAAAATAAAAAAATTGTTTAATAAAATAGTTGGAGGCTATTTTGGCCATAGTCATGGCCAAGCTGGCCTTCAACCAAACAGGGCCTAAGTTACTTGCGCTATCAAGGTTCATTCTTAATTATTGTTGTACTTTTAGATTTTGGACAAGGAGGCTGTGGATAATGTGAAGTCTGAGAGGGAAATTCCTGATATAAGACCTGGCTATATTGTGCAGCTAAAAGTGGTATGTTCTCAATAAGGTGTTATTTGCTCTTGTTATCTGTAACTTCATCCTACCCTTTTATGCTATTTAACCGAATGTAGCCTCAGTCTAAATCAAGTTTTTGAGGTAAATCTAAGCTTTGTTGATCTTTGGGCTAAATTAAGCTTTGAAAATGGTATCTTTGAAGAAAGATCTGTGGTTTTGGTCATTTGGAAGGAGTTTGATTAAGCTCCATAGGTCACATTGAATTAAGGCCCAATTATGAAGCATGAGTATAATACAAAGATATACATATGATATAATAAGTATACTATGATATGCCAAATCTATAAAAAATAGGAGGCAAATAAATTAAGATACATTGATTAAATATTTTAAATACAATTAAACATAAATATAAATATAATACATGTATTATATAATCATATTTGGGTGCTTATATAATGAAGCACTCACTTTTTAGTATATTAAGAGATATGTTCGGGTCATCATAGTAGTTGGATGAAGATGTTAGAAGCAAGATTGAGGCGGTCTCATCCAGATGATGTGCAAAGGCTGACTGTGAAAGCTAGGGCTACTACGACACTATGAAATAAAAGTTTTGTTGTCGCTTTTTTTTGAGAGTTCAATGATGATTCACACAATAACTCCTCTCTATCAATCATTGTTCCTTTTTTTTGCTTTTCTTTAGTTGGTCATATCGAGTTGTATTGATAAGTATTAAACATCTATCGAACCATACCAATATTTTTTTGCCAAAACTAAAAGTAGTCTTATACACCACTTGTCGTATTGGATATGTACCTAGTGTATTGGTATCAAATACAAATATGTTGCAAAGTATCGGTGCTTTATAGAGGCTTGTTCCACCTTCTTCCTAAAAGAAAGAACCTTTTGGATTTGGCTTTGCCCTTTCATTTAATGCTGTATTTTCTTTATTTAAATTAACTTTTGCCTTGTATTCTACACAATGAACTGAACAGGAGGTGCCCGAGAACAAACGTCGCATATCATTAATAAAAGGAATTGTTATAGCAAGGAGAAATGCTGGTTTGAATACAACCTTCAGATTACGCAGGTTGGTTGCTGGAGTTGGAGTGGAGTCTGTTTTTCCACTGTAAGTTAAAATTTCAAGTGTGAATCTTGTTCTTCTCTTATACGGTATCTATCATCATATTTCTATATATCATAAGCATTTTTGTTATACAATACTATATAACCATCTTATTTTGTGTATTTTCGATTTTTCCTCTTAAAAGCCTATGGTTTTCACGCTAGTAATTTTCTGTAATCTTAACCCTTATTATGTTGTGAAGAAATTATTGGGTTCAGGCAATGTAATGTGTCAGACTTTTAGGATTCTATCAGGGCACGATGGTTCAGCATATGAGACCATTTCGCTACTTAGGAGCAATGATTTTGCTATGTTGGAGTTTTTATTTTTGTTATGGAAGGGTCGAAATTTGTCATGCATCGCATATTTCAGCCCTTTCGTAGCAGAGATACATTTGCTACATAAGGGTTGAAATTAGCCTTTTTGTAGCATATTTTGGTCTATAGGTAGTGTATTTTAGCATTTGTGTAGTAAATTATATGCTATAATAGCCTGAAATATATTACATAAAAATTAAATGCTATGCAAGGGTTAATAATATGCTTATGTAAGGCTGAAATATGCCATTCAGGGTGTGTTTGTTTGTAAGGTTAAATTTAAGAAGGTTAAAATTAAATTTGGATAGAGATATTTTTTTATTAAAAGTTGTGAATGATGTGAAATAAAGTTAGTTATTATGTTGGAATATGTGAGGGATATGATATAAAGTTAGTTATTATGTTGGAATATGTGAGGGATGTGATATAAGTTAGTTATTATTTTAGTAATATGTGTAGGATGTGAAATAAATTTAATTTTTAATATTAAATTTTATGTATGATGTGATATGCCTGGTTAAAATTAAACCAGGTTAATTTTAAATTTCTAGACAAATGGAGCCTCAATGGCTAAAATATGCTTTATGTGAGCTTATTTGTTTAGCTATATTAAAATTAATCTGGTTATTTTTAATCAGAGATATCACATCACAAATAAAATTTAATATTAAAAATTAACTATATTTCACATCATACACATAATTTAAAATAAAAAGATAATTTTATTTCATATTCTACACATATATCAAAATAATAACTAACTTATATCACATTTCTCGTACATCCCAACATAATAATTAATAATAGACCCGTAATTCATCTTTCTATGAAAATTATAATATGTTTCCTTAATTTTAGTCTTCATCTTAGGTTTAAAGAAATTACAATTCAGTTCCTCAAATTTTCCTAATCTTAATCATGGGTTCTAATTTTTAATAAAAAATTACAGTTTGTGGTCTCTATTTTTTATTAGACATCTTAAGTCCTATGAAATTACAATTTAGTCTCTCAATTTATCTAAGTTTTAATATTAGGTCCTAATTCTCTAAAATAGAAACTACAATTTAGTTTTCAATTTTTCTTGGTCCTAATCTCAGGTTCTAATTTCTTACGATTAAACTCATATTTTAGTCCCTAATTTCTTTTAGATTGTCTTAAATCTTAATTTTTCTTTGTTTTAATCCCTTAAATTTATTTAGACTTGACCTTAGATCCCACTTTTTAAAAATAAAATAATAATTTGGTCCTTAGATTTTTTTAGTCTTGATCTTAGGTCCAAAGAAATTACAATTTAGTCTACCGATTTTTCTAATTCAAAAAATATAATTTGGTCCTCTAATTTCTGTTAAATTTCGTCTTAAGTACTATAAAATTATAATTTAGTCTTTCAATTTCTCTATCTTAATCTTTGGTTATAATTTTCTATAATAGAAATTACAATTTTGTTCCCCAAAATTTTTTTTATCTCAATCGTAGATCCTAATTTCCTACGATTAAACTTATAATGTAATCACTAATCTCTCTTATTCGTGATCTTAGGTTCTAATTTTTCATAATAAAATTATATGTTGATTTCTTAATTTCTCTAGTCTTAATGTAATATTTTCTTATAATGAAAATGATAATTTGATTTCTTAATTTTTCTTAAACGTTTTTTAATATACTAAAAAATTGTAATTTGGACTCTAATTTTTTCCATTTTTTCTATTATTCTTGATCTTAGGTTTCATAATAAAAATTATAATTTAGTTTTCTAATTTCTCTTAGTTGCAGTTTTAGGTCCTAAAAACTACAATTTAGTTTTTTTTTTATTTTTTTGATATTAATATGAGGCCATAATTCTTCACAGATAAAATATAATTTGAATTATATTTATAATTATAATAAAAATTATAATTTTCTTTAAATTAAAGCATGCCCAACACCCAAAATTTAGTCAAGTTAATAGATAATATTTTTCATTAGTTTAAGCATATTTATTATTAATATAAGGCACTTGCCTATGATCCAGAATAGAATCCTAGCATCTTTGATAAAGTTAATGAAATTGCTTTTTGTGGTACTGAAAGTGTCTATGTTATATGTATAAATAGCATGATTTGGATATTAATGTAATATTGGTTATTCTATTTGTAATTATCCGATTATTTATTTCAATAATCTGATTAGGTTTGGGTTTGGGTTTGGGTTTGGGTTTGGGTTTGGGGAAGGGTAGGGCGTGTATTTTGTCTTGAAAGTTTCTAGGGTTTTTAAATATTTTAGATTTTTAGGATCATATCATAGCTTGTGGTTATAGTATTTGTTTTCTAGATTTTGCAATGCAGTTTCATGATCTCTCTGTTTTCCCCCCAGAAAATGAAGATGTTGCACTTTTTAAAGAATGCAACCTATTCTTAGTGCTTGCAAATTTTTAAATTTGTGGGTAATTACATGCATGTCAATTTAAAAGATTATATTTGCATATTAACAACCATTCAAAATTTATTCACATGTGTTGCTATATAAGGATTTGTTAATTGATAGAGTGCAATGAACATAAAAGATTCATGTAACTGATCTCACCTAGTGAGATTAAGGTTTGGTTGTTGTTGTATGTGTCGCTATATAATTTTCAATATTACAACAGTGATATTCTATCAATATTATCGTGGTTAACTTAATTCAAACACTTATGGTAGCGGTCATGGTGGCTACGACGATGCCCAGTGGCCGATGGCTGGTGGCATAATCGTTGATGATCACTATATAAGGATTTGTTAATTGATTGAGTGCAATGAAAACAAAAGATTCATGTAATCGATCTCACCTAGTGGGATTAAAGCTTGGTTGTTGTATGTGTCGTTATATAATTTCTAATATTACAACAGTGACATTCCATCAATATTATGATGATTAACTCAAAGACTTATGGCAGTGGTCATGGTGGCTACCGGCAATGCTCAGTGGCCAATGGTTGGTGGCATGACTGTCGACGATGGTTGACAGCATTGTTGCCCGTGGTGGCCACCCAATAGCGGTGACCACTATGTCGTAGCCGATAGTGACCATATTATAACAACGTGATGCCTGATAGGGTTTTTGTTGGACGATGCTGAACTGATGATAGTCTACAAGTAAAATGTTTCATACATATCTCAATGCTTTTTCTTAACGAGTGTTATATTTAGGATTACAAGGAGACACTAACATAAATAAATTTGAAGGATGGTTAATATATAATTATAATCTTGCAAAGTAGTTTGTATG
This sequence comes from Apostasia shenzhenica, assembly GCA_002786265.1. NCBI lineage: Eukaryota > Viridiplantae > Streptophyta > Magnoliopsida > Asparagales > Orchidaceae > Apostasia > Apostasia shenzhenica. The sequence goes on from KZ454678.1 coordinate 641,666, forward strand.
TAATCTTTCCTTAAAATTATTGTTAGATCAAAATTGTTGGATAATTGGAAAGTAAGTTTTAACAATTCGAGCATATAGATGAAAAGGAATATGAAGAAAAATGTATCGAAGTAATTTGCTTAGAAGTTATAAAACACCTATTAAATTAAAGGGTAAATTGCACCTGTACCCTTGAGGTCTGATGATCATTACATATTTATTTTAACTTTTAAAATTCCTTGACTTAGATCTTTTAGGTCAGTTTAGAGCTGTTATTAGGTCCATGAGGTAGGTTCCCTCTTTTTTCTTGATCATTTTGGACGGAAAACATCTATTTTAATGATTTCTTTTCAAAAAATATTTTTTTTAAAAAAAATTAAAGTGCCCCCTTCAGTCCAATTTTTCCTCCCCGCAGGACTTCTTGTAACTTCTTAAAAAATTGGAGGGCAAACTATAATAATTTGCATTGACCTTCCAATATCAAGAGCCCAAGTGCAATTTAGTCTAAATTTAAATTTATGCTACTTGTAGTTAAGCATGAAGATCTAACAAACTGGTGTTCATAAAATCGATGATATCTAGTCAGAATATGGTTATGGAACAAGAAGAAAGAGAGATTATCCCCTAATTCCTGCATCGATTGTGTTTTTCGGTTGACAAAATGCTCACTTGGAAAACATTTTGCTATAGGTACTCTCCCAATATCAAGGAGATGCAGGTTTTGGACAAGAAGAAAGTGAGGAGGGCAAAGCTGTACTACCTCAGAGATAGGATGAATGCTCTCAAGAAATGAGAATAATCAGCAGAGAAAGCATTCACATCAAGAACTTGTTAAAAGCCCTACAGGCAAGCAGTAAGTTTCAAACTCAGGAAGATAGACTTCTGTTCTTGTTGAGCTGTTCTAGGATTCAATCCGTGTTTTCTGGATTTACCTTTTGGTGCTTCTTGTTTGGATTGCATTTGCATGTTTTTGAACATAATTTTGCAGCTTAATTCCTTATTTCTTGCATATATATACATATACATTTATTGCATCCGAGGATCCGAGGTATTAGGGTACAAGGGTCCCGTATTTACCAAACTTTGGTTCGTCAAGTTGAGTCATGAGATTGGTTTCCAAGATAGAAAATCTTCACTTTTTTTCTTTTAAAAATAAATATTCAACAGGAAAAAGATAAAATGTGACATTGATAGATCGAAGTTAGGAAAACTTACAAGTGAGAGATCTACTTGCGGGTATCCTTATACTTTGGATCTTTGGATGCAATTTAGTTGTGAGATATTATAACTCGAATCTATGCGCAATCCGCCCTCTATCAACCAAAACACTCATGCCTCCTATGCATCTCAACCACACCCAAACAACCAATAAATAAATAAATAAATAATTACAAGTTTTATGTTCCTCAAATTTTATCCAAGTTCTCTCTATATAGATCTTCCACATCTCCTCTCATTACCTTCAATCCTAGTCCTCAAGCTTTAACATGGAGAACTCAGATGAGATTGATGTCTGGCGAAAGCCGACCCCCGGTAAAGCCGCCATCCTTGCTCTAGGAAAAGCTTTCCCCCAACAACTCGTCCTTCAGGATTTCCTAGTCGACAGCTATTTCAAAAGCACCAATTGTGATGATCCAAAGCTCAAAGAGAAACTAACTCGACTTTGTAAGTATCTCCTTTTTCCTTAAACTCTCCGTTAGGACCTAAACGTGATATCTTGTAAATAGATAGCTCAAATTGAAAATCATTTTGATCTTCTAACCCATTGTGAAAAGAGTTTGTCTGAATATTAGAAAATTTAGTTTCAAATTATTCAATTATGTCATTACAATTTTCATGTAGAGTAGAAAAAAATATGCTTGATGGTAAAATGAAAAAACCCTTCTTACCCATTAATTTATATTGCTTACTACTATAATTCTCATAATCAAAGTAGCATGGTCCTTTTAACCCCTTAATTTATTTTTCCTAAAAAAAAAAAAAAATGAAAACTCTCATCTATGAGGGTTAACATATCTTTATTATATTTTAAATCTCTATAAAAGTTGTATATTTGCATCTATTACCATTTATAACGATAATTTATTCATAATAGAGATGAAAATATAAAGCTCTTTTTTTACATCAAATATATATTCTTAAATATAAATTAATGTAGCACAAACATAAACATTTTAATTTCAAAGATAAACAAATAAAAAAGTAATTTAAGACATATATGTAAATCAAAGTTTTAAAACTAAGTTGAAATTGAGTTTTGATAGTTTTAGATTAATTTAAGTAAAAATTAATAAAAAAAGTTATCAAATTTTGGTTTCAATCAAAACTCATCAATTTTGATCGAAATTACCAAATTTGTGTCGAAATTGTGAAAATTCAACTGAAATTACTGAAACTATCCCTTTTTAAAAAGTAATATTTAATAATAATTATTAATAAATTTAATTTTTAAATATATGAAATTTAAATAATTTATAAAAAATAAAATTATATATTAAAATTATTGAAATTTCGAAACTAACGAAAGCAATACATTTATTGTGATTGAAATGAATTTTAATTACCGCCACCGAAGGCAAGACGACGACGGTGAAGACCCGCTACGTGGTGATGTCGCCGGAGATGCTGAGCCAGTTCCCGGAGCTGGCGACGGAGGGTTCTCCGACGGTGGAGAGGCGCCTCGAGATCTCCGGCAAAGCCGTCACCGCCATGGCGGCGGAGGCCTGCCACTCCGCAGCCGCCGCCTGGGGCCGTCCCCTCTCCGACATTACCCACCTGGTCTACGTGTCCTCCAGCGAGGCCCGCTTCCCCGGCGGCGACCTCCTCCTCGCCGTTGCCCTCGGCCTTTCGTCCTCTGTCCGCCGCCTCCCCCTCTATTTCCTCGGCTGCTCCGGCGGCGTCGCCGGCCTCCGCGCCGCCAAGGAAATCGCCGAAAACAACCCCGGCAGCCGCGTGCTACTCGCCACCGCCGAGACCACCGTCGTCGGCTTCCGCCCCCCAAGTGCCGACCGCCCGTACGATCTAGTTGGTGCGGCTCTCTTCGGCGACGGCGCCGCAGCCGCCATCGTGGGAGTTTCCGGCGGCGACGAGCCGGCGCTGTTCGAGCTGCACGGGGCGGCGCAGCGGTTTCTCCCGGGGACCGAGGGGTTGATACAGGGGAAGGTAATTTTTAAATGAGAATTTTTTTAAAACTAAAATAAATGAGAATTTCATAATTAAAAATAATAAATTACTAATAAATCTCTGCAGTTAACTTATAATGTACATGATAATAATGAGAGTTGAGTATATCACATAAATTAAAGGTTGAATTACTTGGAGGCCTCTGAGTAAGGGCGTTAATATAAATCAAAAATCGATCGAAAGTTGAATCAATTTCAGATCGAATCAAAATCGAGTCAATCTAATCGAGCTGACTAACAGGCCAAAAATTCGGCTCGGTAATAATTTTGAGCCGATTTTGAGCCAGGGCAGACTCATTTCGATCTAACTCGAATTAAAATACATGTTACATATATAATATATATAGCATAAACTGAGCCAATCTCGAGTTGAATCAAGTCAAGCCTACCCGGCTTGAGATCAGCTCGAAAAATAATTAAGATTTCATTATTTTAAACCACTCAAAAATAATTCGAAATCGGCTCGAAGTCAATTGAAATCATCTCGAGCTGGCTTGAAGTCAAACCTAATCAATTTTAAGCTGATTTCAAGTCGATCTAAATGTGACCGATTTGATTTCAAACCGTTATTGGCTCGGCTCAAAATCGGATCGATAACAGCCCTACCTCTAAGGTAGACCGCATGTTTAACTCAGGTTTACAAAATTTTATGGGCCTTTTCCTCCAAAAAAAAAAATTCTTACAATTCAGTCTAATCCAGAAAATATTTCATTCCACTACGATGTTTTCATTATTTTCATTGTTAGTTGTTTTTAGTTGATATATTTTATAAAATATTACAAATTCTCACAACTGTGATGATCATTATACCCTAACATCTTGGTTATTTCACAATTTATTGATGAAAAATAAAAAATATTAGTAAGAAAATAGATCGAGGTAAAATTTGCTCGACTTAGTGGACCTAGAAGGAATATAGATTTACCTCAAGAACCAGTTGTAATTTTTCCAATGTTTAATTATATAGAATCAAAGAAAAATGATGAGAATTAGGCATATAGAATCATTTTTTTTTTTATAAAAGAAAGCATTATATCATTTTTTGTGCAAATTTTTCTAGTAAATAACACCTAAGCTCTTTTTTATGGAAAATTTCAACCAACATATTACGTGCATGTAAAGTATTATTGAAATGATATTTTGCATATGATGTATATATTTTATATTTTCTTGATTTATTTATCATTTGCATATTACAAAGCAGTCCTAAAGTTTTTGAATTATTAACTTTTGCTCTGAATTATTAAACAGGTAACAAGGGAAGGGATCAGGTTCCAGTTGGGGAGGGAGGTGCCAGAGTTGGTGGCTGCGGAGGTGGAGGGTTTCTGTGAGGGGATGATCGGGTTCGTCGGAGAAGAAGAGGAAGAACATGGGGAGGAGAAGATGAAGAAGAGGTGGTCGGAGATGTTCTGGGCAGTGCATCCCGGAGGTCCGGCGATCTTGAGAAAGGTGGAGGAGAGGATGGGGCTGGAGCCTGGGAAGAAGATGGCAGCGAGCTGGAGGGCTCTGCGGGACTACGGCAATGCGAGCAGCAATACTATATTCTACGTTTTAGAGAATATGGTGGAGCAGAGTCAGAGGTTGAAGAAGAAGATGTGGGAAGTTGAAGATGATGAAGTAGAAGAGAAAGAAGAGTGGGGATTTATATTGGCATTTGGGCCAGGAATTACATTTGAGGGGATTCTTGCAAGAAGTCTGATTGTTTGAAGGATAAATTACTAATCGGTTCCTCTAATTTGATCCTCTTTCTTGTATCAATGAGAATTATAAAAAAAAAATGTAGGTCTACTTTCACTTTAAAGTGTGCAAATCATAAATATGATAATCTAAGGCACACAGCAATACATCATTATATGGGTTATTTCTATTTCTTCTTTTAAAGAAATGAAGGTTATAGGGCAGGTTCAAACCCGAACTAGTTCGAGATTGATCCAATTAGATTTGGTATAACTCGCAACCCAGCTCTTGGGTCATGCTGGTTCAACCTTAAAAAAATGTTAGAACTAAACAACTGAAAACAAGACCACAACTAGGAATAACACGAACCAAACTAGCTACTAGTTTTGGACCCAATCCAATACGGGTAGCCAATCATACCGAATTGTTTCCAAACCGGTCGAACCAAAGTCCGATAGAACCGGATCCAAGTTCCATAAAACCAGACAGGAACAATAAACCGCCCTAAGCTTGTCCCAAAGGAGCACCTCCCTAGAAAAAGAACATTTATTCTAAAGATAATACTGGTAAGTTTATTGATGTTTTAATTTACTTAGAAGTAAACTCAAATTCTAATCTTAGAATTTGTGTACATTGTTATGTATGTGAGAAATGTTTTAACTTCTAAGATTTGTATAAGATGAAATACCGTTTGCTTTAACCTTGAACTTTATGCAGGATGTGTTTTGAGTTTAAATTTGTTTCTCTTTCATCTGTGTCTACTACTGATAGCAAACTATTGCTTGTAATATATGCATTCGTGAATGTCAACCAGTTTAAACTTGACGTAAAATAAGATCACTTCATTCACATTTTCAAACTAACAATCGAAGAACTCAAACTATAAAAAATCCTAGATCCTCAATTAATTCTAACACTAATTAAAGTGGCCGTTTTTTCTTTTACACGCATCAAACCAACAACAGCCGCAACAGCATCAGTGACAACAAAACATCCTAATTGCACATGAATTTTTCTTCCCGGTTCAACTCTATCTAAAACAGCACCCCATAGGATCCACTCTCTATAATGTCGTAACTAGCATATCATCTAATAGTATAGCATCACCTCTTTCATTTACATTTCTAATAACTTTGTGGAAATCTATGTCAGCATCAACAATAACACGTATATTTTGTCACTCAACAGCCAACTTCACTCCCATTTATCATAATTAGTTGGATACCGATCATAAGTTTTTATTCAACTTATAGACATCTTCGAATAAAGTTCCTGATGCACTTCTCTATTGAAGAATATGCATTGATTGTAATTAATATCCCCGTCTAAACTCCATTTGCTAATGATACAAGATCCGAAAGCTTCAAATAAGTCCGAGATATTTGAAGTTTTCATGTCATAAGGCTGCTTGTCTAAACCGAGTCTCACATCATTATCACTTTGTTTAGGATCAGCAAACGTGCAATGCACGTAATATTTCTTTTATAACAAACAAATAAAATCGAGATATGGTCAATAATCATGATAAGCCAATCATTTAAAGAAGAGTCTACTCAAATGTGATAAATATATCACAGTCTGCACAAATAAATTAGCTTCAATATCTACAGCCACATTTGTATTAAATTACCACTACATGCAAGTTTGAAAAATCACATTAAAATCCTAAAAAACCTGCCCAACTATTTCCCGCAAATTACTGAAGACGGAAAAATAAAATAAAATAAATAAAAACATGACTGCAAGCATACCAGGATTTTATGTTCTCGAGCTGTTTCCGGGTAAACAGTCTTCATATTTTAGCTTCATACAACGCCAGCAGGAAGACGAAGCACGAGTTGACCATCAAATACACTGCAGATAAGAGATTTTGAGTTTCAAACATAACACTGAATTAAACCCTATTTACATATTATTAGACAATAGACATCAAAGTCTGAATTTCGATCTAAAAACATTGGAAAGTAATAAATATCAGTTAAAAACATTGGACAGTTTAATTATAAGACTGAAAAGTTACTAATATTTCTTTGTACATTTGGCTCATTCCTCCACTTATATCCATGACAATAAACAAGTCTTTTTTCACATATTAGACACCAAATAATCTTCTTATTACACAATTTTAGTATGAATCTTGGTCGACAATATTTTTGAGTAGGGTAAATAGCCCAAGCCCTTGAGGTTGGATTGTCACTGCAAATTAGTCCCAACTTGTCTACATGGCATTTCGATGTCAATCGTCCATGGGGCACTAACTCAAGACACCTTAATATGATGCTTGGTTTCCCAAGCTAAGTCCAGGTCTTACATTGAGGTTGCAACTCATAACAAGGTTCTGCCTTATATCCAGATTCCTCAGTACGAGGTCTCATCTTAGATTGAGGTGCAATCCCAGATTCAGGGTCCTATCATCTCTGCTATAGGACTATAGGTTCATGGTAATTCTCACAATTACACTAGCCCTCACGTAATGGAGTTACAGTACTTAGATTTGTTACAATAATAAATATCACATAAGCATGCCTACTCCCTACTCAGCTAATGATCAGCTCTTAAGCAGTAATAATTGAAGTAATCTAAGTAGTTGTACCAGACAAATCTCAGTATTCGGCTTGTAACAACTGAGGCCAGTCTATAACAGAATGACCGTCTGGAGTGTCACGCATGATTCCCTAGTACTTAACAGTGATATAAAAAACTGGAATCTTTTTTGTAATGATTGTTATCGACCACCTCTAGTTAGCTCACCACCTACAACTATAAACAGAAGACTATCTCCTCGTTCAAGGTAGAAGATCGAAAATTAAACAAGCCGCGTTTCTTCACCAAAACACTAATCCTTGAATTCCTTTTTCCGCCATTGCAAAGTAACACCTCTATAACCATCTCAGGAGACCGCTTTTTTTGATCAGTGAAATTGTTGCCTCTAAATTTCTGTTATTATTCTATTGCTTGTTATTTCTTTTCTTGTTCCTTGATAGGACACATGCCGTATAGCACCAATTTTATGACTCCGATTTTTGTCAAAATATTTTGGCGCTTCAATTGAGAAACTGAAAATAATGAGAAAAGCAAGTAGTCTAGCAGCCTTACTAAGAAAGAATAGACGGGTAAGGTCGTTGTTCGAGAGGAACAGTTTTTCGATAAGGTCAATAGGTTCAGGGGTGCTTTTTCCTTTTTCCACCTACGGTGAACAGCAAATCGAAGAACTTTGCGGGATAGTCAACCATCTTGTTAATGTTTTTCGTTTAAAATACCGTTATTTCATTCATAAAATTAAATTAAATTAAATATGTTTTCAATTATGATTTTACGGAGCAGTGCGTTCCCGGACAAGCCGCCTACTCGCGGCCTCGAGCGTCGGCGGCAACACTCCGAGCGTAGGCGGCCGGCAACGCGCGGCCGTGGCGTTCTTGCACGGGTCGCCGCAACACGTCGCCTCGCGCATAGAAGCCTAGCGAGCGGGCGTTCGCGTGCGGCCCCGCGCGCTGGCGTCAGCGCACAGGGGGCCGTACCCTTCGATATTTAAGATATTCCGAAAAAGTTGATGGAGAGAAATAAGGAGAGGCATTTTGTCCTTAAAATTTTCTTTTCAAATGAATTCAATTAAAAAATATTTTCCTTAAAAAAGGATGAAGCAAAAGGTTTGAAACCAACTTGAGGGACCTAATATCAATGCAAAATCGACCTAACGGACCTAAATCGAGAATGTCTAAAAATTGGGACCGGTTAAATTGCTCAACCTAAGGGGGGTCGGGTGAAATTTAGCCTTGAGTACCTACAAATTGTAAGCAATCACAGCCCCCAATCTGGTGTTGCTTGTAAATTTCAAATGCTAGAATAGAAAATAAACATTTCTGTGACTAATATAAACAAGGTTCTAAGTTAATCTCATGTATGTCATCTCCCCAAAAAGGGAATATTCTATCTATATATGAAAAGTGTGAATACATGCTAAACATTGTCTTTTTCTCTTGCTAAAAAGCTTTTTGTCTTATTCAAGAGATCAAAAATTGCCATTTAGCCTTAATAATTACAATTTTTTCTAATTTAGCTTTGTTTTACAAAATTATAAAGTCTTAAGCCCAAGTATCTTACATCAAAAATATAATTTCATCCCCAATTTTTCACTCTTGATCATGTCTTACAAAATTATAATTTGGTCCCTAAATTTATTTTCATTTCTAAGGCCTAATTTTAAAAAATTAAGTCTTGATCTTAGTGTCTAATGTTGAAAAAATTATGATTTAGTCCTCAATTTATCATAATTTTTATCTAGGTACTCATAAATTATAATTTAGTACCAGCACACAATTATGATTAGGTCCAAAACATTTGCTCTATGTGGTGCTAAACAAATCTTCTCCTAGTACACAATTACGATCTGGCTCCCCATTTTTCATTAGTCTGATTTTAAGTTCTTAATTATTGTTATAATTTAGTACCTCAATTTATTTTAGTTTTGATTCTAAGTCCTAAATACTTACAAAAATATTATAATTTAGTTTCTCATATTTTCTTAAGCTTATTCTTAGATCCCATAAAATTACAAATTGGTCTCAAATTTTCTTGGTCTTTTTATCAGGTTCTAATAAATTATAACAAAAATTATTGCTTAGACCCTCAATTTTTAGTAATCTTGATTTTATGTACTAATGGCTATAAAAATTATAATTTGATCTCTCAATCATAGTTTGACGTAAATCTACATAAATTATAATTTAGTACTTGAGCAAAATTATAATCTGGTCCAAAAATTGTCATTTATAGTTGTAAAATTTCTGAATTATAGCACACAATTACAATTTGGTCCCTCAATTTTTCTAATCTTGATTTTTGGACCTTAATTGTTGTTGCAATTTAGTACTCAATTTATTTTACTTCCTTATAATTAAAATTTCAATTTAATCTCCATATTTTTCTTAGGCTTGTTCTAAGGTCCCATAAAATTATAAATTGGTCACAATTTTTCTTAGTCATTCTATTAAGTCCTAATACCTTACAACGGGAAGTTACTACTTTGACAAATTTTCTTAATCTAAGTTCTAGATTCTAATTGCTTATAATAAAATTTATAGTTTGATCTCTTAATTTTCTTAGGCTTAGTCTTTCCCCAACTTTTATTGAGCTTGTTTTTAGATCCTATGAAATTTTAATTTGGTCTCAATTTTTGTATTAAATCGTAATATCTAATAACAGAAATTACTATTTAGTCTCCTGATTTCTTGAATAGTGGTTCTAAGTCCTAATTGCTTATAAGAAAAACTATAATTTAGAACTTCAATTTTCTTAAAAAATTATAATTCAGTGCCGAATGAAAATTTTAATTTGACCTCCCGGCTTCTCTTAGGCTTGTTCTTAGATCCTATAAAATTATAATTTAGTCTCAATTTTTTCTAGTTTTTGTATTAGGCCCTGTACCTTATAATAGAATTACTACTCAGTCTTTTAATTTCTTTTAGTCTTGATTATATGTTTTAATTGTTTTTAACAAAGCTTATAATTTGTTCCCACAATTTTTTGTAGGCTTAGTCTTAGATCCTAAGAAATTATAATTTGGTCTCAATTTCTCTTATAGTTTTGGTTTTAAGTCGTAATTTCATGTAGCGAAGATTATAATTAATCTCTAACCCCGTTTGTCTAAAGTTTAAAATTAACCTGGTTTAATTTTAACCAGGCATATCACATCACACAAAAAATTTAATATTAAAAATTAAATTTATTTCACATCCTACACATATTACTAAAATAATAACTAACTTATATCACATCTCTCACATATTCCAACATAATAACTAACTTTATATCACATCCCTCACATATCCCAACATAATAATTAACTTTATTTCACATCATTCACAACTTTCAGTAAAAAAATATCTCTATCCAAATTTAATTTTAACCTTCTTAAATTTAACCTTACAAACAAACACACCCTAACTTTTCTTAGGCTTTGTCTTAATTTAAAGTGGGAGGAAATTTTATCCTATTGTAAAAATTATGATTCAGTGCCTTAAGTTCTTTTATTCTTGATTTTAGGTCCTAATTACTTATAATAAAATTATAATTTGGTCTTTCAAATTTTTCTAAGCCTTTTTGTCATTTTGTGAATGTATGACTTAGAACCTTAAAATCATAAATTTGGACTTAGGCTTTGTCTTAACTGAACCTTAAAATCATTAACTTGGTCTTAGGCTTTGTCTTAGTTTAAAGATGGAGTAAATTTTGTCCTTTTATAAAATTATGAATTAGTGCCTTGATTTCAAAAAAAAGAAATTACGATTTACTGACTTAATTTCTTTTTAGTTTTGATTCTAGGTCTTAATTACTTATAATAGATATTATAATTACGACTTGGCCCCTTGATTTTTCATATTCTTGATTTTAGGTCCTAATTGCTGTAAAAAATTTATAATTTGGTTCCCAATTTATCTTAATTTTTATTTTAGATACTCATAAATTGTAATTTAGTATCCTAACTTCTCATAATTTTGTCTTGGCCTTAGTGTATATATAAATTAAAATTTAGTACCTCAAGTTCTTTTAGTCTTTTTTATAGCAGTTCTTTTAGCCTTTTTTATAGTAGTTCATTTAGTCTTAATTTTGACTTCTATTTACTTATAATAAAAATTATAATTTAGTCCCTTAACTTTTCTTAGGCTTGGTCAACTTTTTTATAAATCTGTATCCCAAAAAAAACTTGTTTATAAGTCCTAATTTCTCATAATGAAAATTATAATTTTACTCGAACTTTTCTTAGGCTCAGTCTTAGATCCTATAAAATTATAATTTAGTCATTTTTAAATCCTTATTTTAGATCCTAATTCCTTAAAATTGAACATATAATTTTGGTCCTCAACTTTTCTAAAGCTTGTTTCTTGATCCTATGAAATTATAATTTGATCTCGGTTTTCCTTTGTCTTTGTCATAGCCCTAATTGCTTAGAACATAAATTATAATTTGTTACAATTTGGTCTATAATTTCTCTTGATATTCATCTTAGGTCTTAAGAAATTATAATTTAGTTATCCAGTTTCGCTTGTTATTCATCTCAGGTCGTAATTTCTTACAATAATTTGTCCCTCAATTTCTCATTTTTTTATGATGTTTCATGGCAAGGAGGCTGACCTCTTGATATAGTAATAGCAGAAATCAGCAAGGATGAATGTTTGAACTATTTCAGAAAGCAGAACCATAGAAGGCCACATCCCGTATCCAAGGGCAGTCAAAAAACGTCCCCGAGTATCCAAAACCTGGGAAAGAAAGATTTAATGAAAACATTTTCACAGGATAATTATACCTGTACTGGAAAATTATTACACTTAGAAGTTGTAAAACTGAATAACCAAGTTGCAAAACCAAGAAAGTTGCCATCAATAAAAACAATAGCTCTTGATTTTTTAATTCCAAAAACCTCTGTAGCTTTTTGATTGAGCTGTCCCGATAAGGAGGTGGTGATAATTTCAAAAGTTGACTGAAGTTTCACATTTGATAATCGACAGCCTCATCTAAGCTTTTTAAAGTCAGTTAACAGATAACTATATGTGCATAGTGTTTATCTTGTATCCACTGTAGTATATAATTATATATATATGTCATAAGAAACAAGTACAATTGCGACAGAAAGTTACGGTCAAATATTGACTCATCCAGTTGTCTTTGCAGTAGTTCACATACCATCTACTGATTTAAGATAGTAAATACCAAAATAATTCATGCATTACTGAATATGTGTAGAAATAATACAAATGAGATGAGGAAAAATTCAAAGCGAAATTCATACTTGTTGGCCAATTAGTGAAGATGAGTTGCAAGGTGAAGTAAGGAATGCAAACAATTTACTTAACTTAAAGAAATAACTATATAATGAAAAAGTTGCAACAAAAAAATTTCATTGTGTACAAATATTCTAGCAAATAGAAGGGAACAACGACAACAATAAGCAAGCCTTTATCTCACTAGGCGAAGTCAACTACATGAATCCTCTGTATCTAATTTACTCTATTAAATAACAACTCTTTATTCAGCTCTAAGTAGGCAAGATTAATCTACCATATTTTGTTGTCTTTCTTTTCCTCTTTTTATATGAGCAAAATTCTATAATTCAATTTTCGTTACTGGACTTTTATTGGCCCACAATTTATATGTTCAAATTATCTAAGCTGACTTTTTCTATACTTATCCTCAATTAAGGAAATTCTAATCTTTTCACAAATGTACTCATTTATGATTCTATCCTTTCGCGTATACCTACTCATTTATCTTAACAATCTTATATCTGTCATACTTATTTAATTTATATATTTCTATTTTATAGTTCAATATTTGACACCATATAACATTGCAAGTCTTACTACTAAAGGATTCATGTCATGATTGATTCGACAAGTTTTACGCTGGCTGTCGACTGCCTAACGCAACCCTCCGAGTTTCTCATTCGGGACTTGGAACCCGGCAACGGCAAGTCTTACTACTATTCTATTAAATTTAATTTTAAGCCCAAGTGAGATTTTTCTATAACACAACATATTAGATTCATTCATCCACTTAATCTATCCCGCTTAGATCTTGCTAATAACATTGTATGCATTAAAAATGTAATTAGATGAAATGCTCATATAGTCAATCACATCAGCAAGAAGTAGATTAGTTTACTAGATTTAACATTAAAGAGTTAGCCTTAAAATTTTAGATTCTAGATACGAAGGTTTCCCATAAGTGCAAGCCTTTATGGTTAATTACCCCTTCTCATTGGGAAGAAAATTTTGGATTAAATGAGTCGAATGTCGATATCTATTTGATCAATAACTTAGATTTGATTTTTTTTTTTTGAATTGGTTGGGAGGCAATAGAAAAACCCTGTCTAGATTCTATAGTTCCATCATCCAGGGATTTATTAATTGAACTTGATTCATTTAAGCTTTTAAAGTTATGACTACAAAATGACTAGCTAAGAACCATGAGTTCTATCGTCCAAAAATATTCTAGTGACTCAGGGTGGATGAGATTTAACTCTCTTCGATAACATGCCTTATGTAGAAAACTCAGTTTAGTCTAAAATTTTTATTGAGCAATAATTTCTCACAGGTTAAAACTGTTTAGTGCTTTTGATATTTGACAATATGTTTAATTTAATTTATATTAATAAAACCGTCTAGTGCTTTTGATCACAGGTTTGTTAAAATGACATCTCAATTGTGATTAAGTTGGATAGTGTGAGATATCTACTTGTGCTAAAACTTGAGACTGAATCAAGTTGGACAGTGAAAGAAGTAATCAAGCATTCAAAATCAAGTGAAGCAAACTTCACCTCCCATAGTTGTTATATATTATTATAATATTTTTTATTTTTATTTGAGAGTAGATTTTTGTGAGTTTAATCTTGATTGTTGGAATAGGTTGGATACGAGTTTGAGAACTTAGAATCGCATACGTGTTAATTAGATAATTTTAAAATCAATTAAAAGTTGAAATCCACCTTCATAAGTTTCTTGGTAGTAGTGAGGTGGCTCTGCTAGCACCAAGGTAGCCGTAGGTTGGTTGAAGGGCGACCTCCATTAGTAGTGAGTCTTGACAAAAACTTTGTCCTTCTGGGGGAATTTTTTCAAGTCGACATGGAGACGACCTCAGTAGTGAGGTCGACCTCAAACTTGACCATTGGCATGTTTTGAATCTCCAACACCTAAGGGTCGACCTCCAGACTTATTCCAGGTTGTTTTTCTAGCCGCTAGAGCTTTCATTATTTAAGGAGACGAGGGTTTTAGAGACATTCTTCTTGGCTCATTAAACACTCCAATTGATCCTAACAACCACCATCTTCCTCTATCCTTCTAAAGTGATAAAAGCATTTAAGTGAAAGAAAAATAAGATGTTCAATGCGATTTAGACGTGATTTTAGCTCAAGTGCTCAAGCTCTTCATTTACTCTTCTTCTAGCTTTCAAGATTTAATCATAACAAAGAAAAGTGATTTTCTTTTATTGTAATATTTTTGTTCTTTTATGTTTGCCTTCATTTTGTGTCTGAAGAGGACCTCAAAATAAGGGATAGAGATGAGTGTGCCCTTATTTAAAAGTGAGGAAGATCTCTAGTAAATGGCTAGAGGAGGATTTGCATACGCCTGCTCCGCCTAAATTAAGAAGTGTGTTATAGTGAGATTTTTCTGATCGAGATGGGGTGGAATAGGCTCAGGTTTGAGTCAAACCACATTATATTGTGTGTTCATTATAGATGTGATTTTATTCTCATGCTTACACTTATTATTTGCTTCCACTTGCGTTAATTCTCATATTATTTATATTTTTGAGTTATTACATTAACTATTTATATTAAATAAATTAAATCTAAAATTTCTAATTACATCAATTCACCTCCCCCTCTATGGCCTTGTTTGACAACCTTCTATTTTTGGGCACAATTAATATTTTAATAATATTTTAAATTTATTATAAATTTTAATAACTTTATTTCACATCCAATACAAATTCTAACTTTAAAAATCAACTTTATTCAATATCCAACATAAATTTCAATCTTAAAATCAACTTTATTTCACATCCTACACACCGTCCAATATTAAAATATATTTCTTTCTCATCAATTCTATAAAATAAAATATTTTCTCTTTCTTTACTCAAAATTAACACCCAACCAAACAACCCCTATACATTATACTTGATCCTACAAAAATTTCATTTCAAAATTAAAAACTAATACAAGTATCTGAGGCCCTATATATAGAACGTACACAAAGGATAGTTCACACAAAAAAAGTGCAATCAAAGCAAATTATAATAAACCAAATCAGAAGTAATAAAAAAAGAAACTAAATAAATAATTAATTTAATTTTAAAATTTTTGCTCAAATAATTTAGGAGGAAATTTTCAAAATTAATTAAATTTTCTCAAATTATGCCGGCTGTCCAAATTTGCTTAGATCCATCCATCTATCCAAATCGATGCCATATGGTGAGATCTAGGGCGTTAAACGTAAACTAGGCCTAAGATGAATCAACAATCAGAAGAAATCGTGCCTCCACCACAACTGAACCTTGGTTGTCAAACACTGATGGGCTAAACTTGAAATCATTGAACACAATACAACAACAACAATAACAAACAAAGCCTTTATCCTACTAGGTGGGGAACAACAACATGAAATCATTGAACACAATATAATCCAAAAATAGAAAAATGGAGCTCAAGAATTGTCATCCAAAACAAAAAACACCATGACAACTTACTTTTGTTAAGCTTACTTCATATAATTAACTTTAATTGACTTCAAATACTTAGGTCAAAACAAATCACAAGATTACCATGACTAAGATCTTCGTTACATAGTAACAAGCATCAGTAAAATTCAAAAGATTGGAAAGCAGAGGAAAAGCTAAATTATAGGACTCATAAAATTTCAATAACACCAGATGAGATTGTAAGGATTCATACAAACCTGAAGAACCCAATGAGCACAACTTAAGAACCTTGAAATTCCTAATGCAAATACGTAATGTGAAGTAAATGGCTCAACAATCTGCAAAAATAACGCAAAATTGAATTGAAATACATAGGGCTAAGATAGCATGGAACTCTAATCATCTTTTCAAATCTAACCTTTGTATTTTGCATCAATCGCAACTGTGGCAGTACTGAAACAGCTTCTAAATAAACACAGAATGCCCAGAATATCCTGTTTACAATATTGTGTGATGTTGTCGGATGAACTGCCAAAGCAAGTACTACACAAGGCACTACCTACATATATTGTGACCATGTAAACAAGCTGTCACTAGTAAAGTATTTGAAAGCATAGTAAGATAAATGTTCTATCAAAGGGCATGCAAAAACAATCACAAAGCATAAATCACCATCCCATCAGCTCTCCAACTGTTTTCATTGTCAACAATATCAAGAAGGGTCAAAATGAGATTTTCATTCAAAATAATATTTTAGGATTCAAGGTAAATGACTATATCCTTGGAACAGAAAGCAAACATCTAACATCCCGTGACCCATATGTAACGATATCATTCGCTTAGGCTTTAGAGAATTGTGTGCCTTGAAATGCTTCCCAAGAGGTTACTCTTCGTGGTACTACTCTATCTCAAACATACTTAATTATAAAGTTTCTATCATTAACTTCACGATTTTATCCCCTAAAATACACCTCTACAAGTAACCTTGTTTACACATTTTATAAATCTTATTTAATTATCCCAATTTAGAATTAAGTTATAATAATTAGAAAGATATATAACCAAAATTAGCTTCATGACAATCTTTAAATTATTCAAAAAAAAAAAAAAAACAACACAAGAACAAAATAAAAAAATAGACTTATAAAAACCAAATTCTACCTTCCAATATTAGACAATTTAGCTCAAATTAATCTAAAATCATCCTCATTTAACAAAAAAATAGCCTTCAAAATCTAATTAACTATAACTAAACTCAACTAGCATAAAACTTAATTAGAATACAAAATAATATTTTAAAAAAACTCACGCCCAACCAAAACAAAACCCAAATAAATCTTTAACCAATATTCCTGAAATTGTGGCCTTAACAATATATTAAGCATAAAAGAAATACTACAAAAGAGTCAAGTCACACCATCCTTGAGGATATTACAAAAATCAGTTGAAAGGGGCATTCTCCTCTCCCAATCAAAATAATCTATCGTAGCTAAATGAGCAACGTAATCAACAGAACTGTTAATATTTATATTTGAAATAAGTAATACAATAAACAAAGATACAAGATATTAATCTAGCAATGTGAATCACACTCGCATTTTGGAAATCTCCCAAAGGTTGTCAGCTACTAGCATCTTGAGCTGTTTCCACTCGAGCTGAGGTTCAACCCAACTCTACCTATACCACTTCAAAAGTTTCTAAGGAGTCAACTTCAAGACAAAAGCAAAAGGAGGTCCCGACAATCTTGAGGCCCGCTTCTAATCCAAGGATTGCTACCTGTTACTCCACAACAGCCACCGAATAGGTTAGTAGTCTTCTACCCTCTACGTGTAGCCTACTGCCATTGTGGTCTCTGATAATATAACTAGCTCCTGCAACCCATTACCTTAAAACGATTCATCGATGTTGATCTTAATCCATCCAGAAGGAGAGGGATCCAATGATTAAGTGTTTGGACATAGAACCCCATAAAGGCTCTAGCATCCCAGTGGCTTTTGGATAGATTAGGTTCAACCACGATTATATTCAAGATAGTAGAGGCAATGAACTTCAGTGTTGGTGTGGGATGGTCATAAGCATTGGCGTTTCAAGCTCTCCAACTGTAATAAATCATAATTGCCTCTATGCTAAGGCACCTCTCCTAGTTGCATCTAGTAATTGAAAGCTAACATCTGTACGTAAGCCTGTAAAGAAAGGATTAGAGAAAATAAAGAATATTTCTGTTGAAGCTCCTCTCGCACCGCCTTACAAATGCCACGCTCCATGACAACATACCAAATGTCTTCCACTGCATCGCAACCCCAAAGGGAACAATTAGAAATGACCAAACCATGATAGTACAACCAGAGCTTGGTAGAAATGACATCCTTGCGTACAACCACATGAGAGCACGCATCCTCAACTGAGTGAGGAAATGCCAACACTGATCTAGCAAAACAATCATCCTTGAGGACTGATTGGAATAGAGTAGCGATGGGTATCTTCTGTTATTTTGTAGCAGCCCATACTAGCATATTACACTCAAGGTGGTGGTGCTTAATAATAGCAAGAAACTTACTGCCTAATTCCTAAAAAACAAGACTAGTCTTCCTACTATCCCAATTGTCTTTCTCTAAAAGATCCCTAGCTGTTCCCGATTGTTCCTCCAATTGCATATTACGAAGGTTAGTAATTGCAATAAAGGAGAGTAGAGGATCATCATAAAGAAGACAAAATCGCCATGCTTCAACAACCACATTATGTTCCTCTCTATAGCGTCTCTGCTAATAGAGATGGTCTTCCAGATCTAGGAGTCTTATAATTTAACCACAAATATGCGAACTCTGCCCCCATATTTGGCTTGAAACTATCCGGGTTCATGAATATGATATAAAAAATAAGCTTTTTAAGATAAGAATATAGAACATACCATCGGATTGTTAATCTATTCTATGTAAAATTTAAAATTGATATTTGAGTGCTTATCACATGACGTTAATTTGAATGGACGGATGACTCTAAGCATATTTGAAAATAGACGTGATTGGTGGCTCATTTTAATTATCATTTTTTTTAATTTTGAGTTTTTGTTTAATTTAATTTCTTTTTAATTAATTATATTTAAAATATTTGTATTTATTTTTATTTTAATATTTATTTCTGTAAAATTTAAATGTATTGAATTTATATGAAGGTATAGACTAATGTAATTTATTCTAAAATACTGTAATGAAATCACATTGTCTTTGAAATAGTATATTGTATATTGGTGAATGGAAAAATTAGAGTCTTTCGTTAAAAAGAAAGCATCTTCATGGGGTGGACCGGTAAATCTCTGTGTGAGATCGTGCGTTGGGATTGCCGAGCTCACGCATGGTTAAATCATATTCTATTAAAAAACGCATAGATCTCCTGACTCATTCTAGATCTCGATTTCGTACGTCACTGTCAGAGCTTTGCAGGTCACTCCTCCAAGAAACCGATCGAGCCATCACAATCTACACAACTGGTCACTGTGCCTTCATTGAAAGGAAGAGGAGAGGTTTCTCGAAGGAGTAGGTTTAGGGTTTCTTGGGGAGTTTAGGATTTAATCTTTAATCAATATTCAATTAAAAGTAAAATCATCAACTCTCTTATAACACCTGATTAACAATTAATATTCTAATTACAATACAAAACCATTCTCAAATACAGTCAAAAACCATTCTCAAATACAGTCAAAACCCAATTTTCTTCAGCAGATTTATATAAAATGCATTAATTAAATCTAGGTTTTAGCCTAAATCACGAAATCCTCTCTTCCCCATGGTGAACCCGGCAACAGAACGACCCCCACAATGCATGCATCATGTGCCCCAATGTTCTAAACTCTTTTCACCATCCTGCTTCTTGCCATCTTGCATGTGCCTTAAATCTTCTTCCCCACTTCAACCCATTCACATTATCACCTACCTATTAGGCTTTGTTTGGTTGGAGTGTTATGTTTGGGCTAGAGAGAGAAAATATACTAGTTTTTAAGTTTGAAGTGAAATAAAAATATTTTAATATTGAGAGGCATGTAAGATGTGAAATAAATGTGATTTTAATGTTAAAATTTATATTGGATGTAAAATAAAGTTGATTTTTAATGTTGAAATTTGTGTTAGATGTGAAATAAAGTTATTGAAATTTTTAATAAATTTGAAATATTAATAAAATAATAGTTATGCTATTTTTAAGCATGAACTAAATGAGTACATTAGCTCCCTTCTATATAAGCCCCTTCCCATGGATCATATTGGAACAAGCTTTCTAATTTGTAGGTCAAACGCCTCTCTCAGCTTCCGTCCAATTCATCCTCGAACCACATCGGAGGTTGGCTCAATATCACATTGTAATGTTCTGTAATTCAAATGTAGAGGCATTATCCGTTTTGGCTTTAGAAAATTGCGTGATATCAGGTGCTTCCCGGGAGATCACCTATATTGATGTTACTTCAACTCAAGCACACTTTGCTACAGAGTTCTCATCTTTAATCTCACGTTTTTGGCCCTAGAGAGCAAGCTATTATATTACTAATATAGTTTAGGATATCCCCTCCTAAATCCGATGTAGGACAATTCATTCATGTTTCTCGCTCTCTTACTTAGAAGTCTGCTAAGAATCCCTACCATTATGTGATCCAAGAAGCCTGCCAAAACGTTTGCTACTCCCTGCCCTCTATGAACTGGAATGCTACAGGCTACTCCTTGCATGCAAAACATCCCATGACTCAATGTAGAAATAATGCCCACTTTAGCTTTAGGGAATTGTGTGACTTGAGGTAGAGTAGTACTAAGATGGGTAATCTTCTGGGAAGCATCTCAAGTCATGCTGTCCCCTAAAGCCAATGCGGACAACAGTTCTACATCTAGGTCATGGGGCATTACAAAACCAGTGAGTATTGAGTTCTATATTAATATATTCTACAAAAATTATACAAGCTTATCGTTAACATATAGAAATTCATCATCAAAAATGCATATCATTAAGTTATTGATGCATACAAAAGTATATCAAAGTCATTCGCAAATTTCAGTATGCCATGAATCCGTTCTTCTAGCACCAAACAAACATCATAGTTCACTTCAAAAAAAAGAGCCTCATAGTTGTTTCACAGAAATATTTCATAATGCAGCAATTTCACAATGAAATACATATAGAAAACTTGTTGCAAAATGGTGGATCACATAATAAATCTAACATCACAGGATATTCAAAATGATGCTTTCATAAAACAAGAACAAGAGAACTCACTAATGGAAAATAAGTATCAAATAGAGAGGCTTACCACATAGTACACGGCAAAGTTATCCTTATCCTCCATGTAGCTAGATTTAAGTTTAAATCGGATCATGTAGATAACCCACAAAGTTGTTACTAGAGTAGCAGAATCCAATACTGTATGTATATCAAACTCCATAACAAAACTGCAATAAAGTCTAACAGCTAAAAAAATAGCTGTTAGTTCCTGGGACTTGAGTGAAAGTCCTGCACAAAGAAAAAAGCTTATAGATAAAGGAAATCCAAATCACAACTCAAAGGGATCAAGAATTATAAGGTTGCAAGCTTTAATCCCAACTACTTGAGGTCGGCTAGATGGACGTCCATTCTCCATGAAATCCATCAAAGAATGACAAGTTTCATGGCGTTTGTCAACCAACCACAACCCCCTTCCTTCCCCCATTATCAAAAAAAAAAAAAGTACAGCCCCCTTCCCTCCCAGGGATCAGCTACTGAAAAATAAAGAGAGACTGACATAGGTGGAGCTCAGGCAAAAAATCATTTTCAAAAAACAAATGCAGAGCTTTTATGATTTCAAGAACACACGCACTGCCACAATTTTCTTTATTCTCTATATTCAACAAAAATGATTTCAGTTTTAAGAGAACTGCAAGGAACATTATAACTTAAGGAAAAATTATGGAAGTTGCAAAGAATCCAAATGGAGCAACAACTTCTTCAAAGAAAGCCATCAAAATTGCTAAGGTTTTAGTCATCGAAAAACTGTCAAGGCAGCAATGCAGCATTTCCACCATGATTGTCCTGAAACTCAAGCATCACTAAACAGGTTGCCACTCACTTTCCTAGTAGAACTCAAAGTTTGATGCCCAAATTCCATAAGAATTTACACACAAAATGCTTTTACTTCACTAGACCTTAAAATACAGGAGTTCAGTTCCATCAAAAGAAACTGCACACAATCACAACTCAGAAATTTTCTGTGTTCGTAACAATCTTGCAGCAAGCAGCGAGCCAGCTTCCATGCTAACAACAACACAAAGAAGTTGGGCACAGCTCAAAACAAGATGTCCTGTAGCCTGTATAGTGGCCAAAAGTTATCACAGTCCCTCTTCCTGGTAGACATGAGATTGTGATCCCATTTGACCTTGGCAGGTAGCACAATTATAGCTAGTCAACAAGCACCAAACTCAAATCTACATCGAGATAGTGACTGGGGAATCAGTAGAGAAGAAATGAGGAGTGCAGGGGGCTCAGAATTAATTCAAATTTTTTGGTAATTGTCTTCATTTTCCTTTCTATAAAAAAGAATTCTAGGTTCTTACTCATAGAATATGACAAAGAATGTTCTTATTATATAAAAAAGCTTATGAGGAAAAGACAAAAAAATTTTATTGCCACGGCGATGTTTGTATAAAGAAGATAAAAGGCAAGTTTTTAGCAAATGTCCACGTCCACAAGCGAAGTACTAAAAGGTGGACTAAAAATCTACTGGAGGGACGAAAACTGCATCGATCAGAAGATAAAAGCCCCCCGTAGTATATAATTCTCAAAAGGCTTCAATTCAAAATTACCCACAACTATACCAGATCAGCATGTCACCCCATGAACACCTTATGTTGACCTAATCAACCATGCATTCACATATTCGAAAGAGTATGCAAGGCTCAAATCATTACAATATAACTAGGGCATCACGGAAAAGAGATGCAGGAGGTTCTCGACAACAAACCGGCACACGTTTTCTCCTTTGTGAGCTTGTATATGAGCACGGAGATGCCCACGGCGTGGACGGCCTCGGCGGCGACGAAGAGGTTATCGTGGTCGTAGACGACGAACCTGAGGAAGGCAAGCGCCGCCATGCCAGCCACCACGGAGAGAAACGCCTTCACCTTCGGCGGCTGTCGCCGAACCCATCCAATCACCACGCCGATCGACCGCTTCGAACCCCTCATCCTACCCACCGCTCGCTCCGATACCGCGGAAGCTCTATAGAAGGAATCGAACGACAGCAAAGAAGACAGAGGGTTCCTCAAACTGCAGGGATCGCCTTCAACGGAATCCGAACATTGAATTTTCCGACGACGGGAAGGAGAACAAGATCGGCCTGATGGAGGCCAGTCAGTCGTACATGCGGTGCCCCACGAAGAACTTTACTGCACAAAATTTAAATATATAAATAAATATAAATTTCTATATTTTAAATAACAGTTTAATTCACATGTATATCATAAATTCTTTGAATCATTTTCTTTTTATCATATTAGAATCATATTACACTACTTTGGCATGTCAATGAATCGGATCATGACCCGATCCAATCTAATTTTTAATTTAATTAAACTCCAAAATAATTTTTTTTGACATATCAACTTATTTTATTTATTAACCCAATCTATTTATAAATAAATAAATCAGATACGAACCACTATTGATTCGATCCATTTATATAATTTAATTTATAAATCTATGTTGTGGCTAATAATTTTTTTTAAAAAAACATAAATAAAATGTGCCACTATGATTTGTTAATAAATTTTTTTTATAAATTATATTAGTAAATTATAGTATTATATAGTGCTCTTATTTTCATAATTTATTCTTATAAATTTATATTTACAATATACATATACATTACAAATACATATTTTTATATTAAAATATTCAATTAATTCATAAAAATATAATATTTTTCTCTTATTTATTTTTCAATAAATTTAATATTATTCTAAATTTTCATTTATTTATTCTTATTTAATATTATAAATTTAATATTATTCTTATTTTTCTTATATTCAATTAATCTAAGATCTTCAAAGACTTAAAGAAAAAAATTGATGCAATGCTACTTATTGTAGAGGACCAAAAGCTTTGACAAGCATTTATTAATTTTGACATATGCCCTAATATATATTTTTTTAGAATTTTTAAAACAAAAAAAAACTCTTAAGAACTTTTACTGTAACCTGGTTAATATAAGATCTGTCTTATGCTTGGAATTAATTTCACAAAGTTTTGAAATTATCATCAATTTAAATGAACAACTAAATATTATTATTATTATTTTGAATAACCAAATTTCAATATTATTTAAATTGACGACAGAAACCTGAAATTTTTAACTATAATTTAAGTACCGTGACAGCAGCAACAAAATGAATGCGTTGAGTATAAATTGTAATGGAAGTTCTTTGCGAGTTTTATAATTTTAAGTATTAAATATAAAATTTATAATATTTATTAAATATGAATACTTGGATTGAGAATTCATGCGTATCTCACGCATCCCCTTATAGATTTAGACGGTGACCGAATCGTTTACAATAGAGAAGCTTGCATAACAACAACAACAACAACAACAATAACAACCAAGCCTTAATCCCACTAGGTGGGGTCGGCTACATGAATCCTTTGTTTCTATTGCGCTCTATCAGTTACCAAATTCTTATCTAAGTTTAAGTAACTAAGATCACTCCTTATAGTTTCTTGTCATGTCTTCTTTGGTCTCCCTCTTCTTCTTTGTACATGAGCAAAATCTAGTAACTCAATTTTTCTAACCAGAACTTCAATTGGCCTACGATTTAGATGTCCAAACCATCAAAGCCGACTTTCTCTAAATTTATCCTCAATTGGTGCAACACCAACTTTCTTTCGGATATACTCATTTCTCATTCTATCCTTTCGTGTATATCCACACATCCACCTTAACATTCTCATTTCTATAACATTTATTTTATTTGTATGTTTCTTCTTTGTAGGCCAGCATTCAGCACCATATATCATCGCTGGTCTTACTATAGTTTTATAAAATTTACCCTTAATTTTGGATGAGATTTTTCTATCGCATAACACACCAATAGAGAAGCTTGCATGATGTCAATTATTACTGTCATGTGCCGAAATCTAAGACCCTGTTTAGCAATGGACTAAAAATCATGCTAAAATTAACCATAATCAAAACCTTAAATTTATTTTTAAAAAACTTAAAAAATTATTTTATATCTCATCTCACGTAAATTCTAACATTAAACAATCATTTTATTTCACATCCAACACAATTCTCAATAAATTAATCAACTTTATTTCACTTCCTACACAATTTTTAATATAACCAACTTACTTTATTTCACATCATACGCATTTTTTAAAAATGGCTAGAAATTCCAACCAAATCTTCTTTTTTTCTTATTACCAAACAGAGCCTAAGGTAACAATCAACATTTCATTGCTTATGCGTGATAGGCATGTAATAATATCTCTCAATCCTCCGAGAGCTTGAAGGATGATTAGAAAGGGGAACTAAAAGAATTCTGTAACCAATCATCTGTAGAGTGGCTGCAGATCACCAGTTCTGCAATCAAGATGTTCAGAAGGTGGTGTTTACAGGTTGTCTCAGTTTGTAGCTATGCGATTGCACAGTGATTTGTATGCTGCACTGCAATGCTTGAACTTCTCCTCAGCCATTGCCTGGAAAAAGAACAATACTAAGCTGTTGTATTGTATATTTTAATCATATTACAGTTAGAGAATTATGGTTTTTAAAGCAAAGAGTTCCGCACAGAATGTCATTATGGGTTCATAATGTACAGATGGGAGGAGAAGAGAATAATTGTGTTGATGGTAAAACTTGCCTTTGATGAGCCCTGGTGACGGTCCGGATGCCATCGCAGTGCACAAGCTCGATATCTGATTAAATGTAGTAAAAAACTTCTAAGTGCGTGCCTAATCACTCTAAAAACAATATAATCTATTAGAATATCAAATTAATCGTGAGCCATTACCTATAATCTTAAGTTATTAGTTCAGTTGGTAACTAGAGATCTAACATGATATTAGAACTAAAGGTGGCATAAGACCAAAAAAACGACCTATGCTTAACTCTATGTTGCAAATTAAATAAGCTTGTGCGTGTGAGCGTTGGAATACAAAATTAGTCCCAAATAATTATCTACAAACTTAAGCTTTTTAGGTTACTTGGTAACTAGATATCTAGCATAATCCATTATTACCAACAAAAACAGTAACAACAGTCTTAATCTAATAAGTCAACTGTATAAATTTCAATTCCCCATTCAGTTCTATTAAAATAATGCTCACTGTAAAGTTTCAAAACAATACTTGTCCATAGTCTTTTTGATCTTTCTCACCTTCACTTTACCATCATGACTTGAACAAAGTCACATAGGGTTTAAACCACTAACTGTAATAGAGACTTTGATAAGATAAAAAGGCTCACAAGTGGCAGCAAAATTATTCAGAGCAGTGCAACCAGTGAAGTACAGATCTTATAATAAAACTACTGTGACAAATGTAAGAGATCACAATTTCAAAAAAAAAAAAAAACACAATTTGAGGATAAAATGTAAGGGAAACTTACGCAGTCTTTACCTCCTCGAGCTTTAGTGGACCAGAAGCACTCAACCCGAGGGTTAATCTTTCAGAGGCTAGATCAGATTGCTTGAAAGTATCACAGCCAGTGTCCTCATTTGTTTCATCATCTGTTTCATCTGTGTAATATGAGGAACTTTTGCGACCGGTATAGCCAAAAGAAGCCCGCCACTTTGAATTCTCACAGCTACTTGATGAATAATAGTAATACTTCCCTCCAAATGCAGATTGAAATATGTTGTCAACACCATCATCATCATCATCATCACTTGTGCACAAGTCAAAACCTACTTTCCCTGACCATGAATACCAAGTGATTTGTTTGGTATAAGTAAAAAATCTCAACTACAAGGCTAGCTTCTAATATGAAAAAAGCTAACTCCAATTTCCATTGTTTTATTAAAGGCCTATTTGGCAATAATACTAATTTGGTCTTGCCATAAAATTTGTGGTATTACCTTGATACATGTGTAAAATAAAAAATAAAGTTAGTTATGTTAAAACTTATGTAGGATATAAAATAAATTGATTGATGCATTAAAAATGAGGTAGAATGTGAAATAAAATAGATATGTTATTTTTTTATAGCAATGTATGATGTTATAAAAATTAATTTAATATTATTTTTAAAATTTTTATAATGAATGAATCATTTTGGTCTTTGACATAAAGATCAAACAGGCCAAAGTCTATATCTAGATAGAGAACTAGAAACAAAATAAATTCATGAAGAAAATTCTTCCACAATTAAATTATTAAAGGTATTAAAGAAAAAAATTAGATATTGAAGAAGAAATATTGCATACTTTGGCTCCTAGACCTTGCCCAAACTGGCTCATGAGAGCCAAAGCCATTTACTTTAGCTCCTTTTGACCAGTATTGCCTTCGGAACCATGTAGAGTTGTCATCTTCTCGCCAACTCTGAAATGAACTATAACATCAAAATAAAGAAAGATATTGGAAACATGAGTACTTTCTATATAGTCACTGGAGCGGTATAAAAGTGGCCATAAAACTTTTAGTGGAAAAAAGGTAAACAAAAACCAATTATTAATACTTTAAAAAAGAAACAATAATTAATAGTGGAAGATCAAGCAATACTACAAGTGCAATACTTACCTCAAACCTAAGACTAACGGATAAGAATATGTATGCAAAAATCACCATCAAAGCAAATATTTTGGTTGGGAGTTGGGACTATAATTCACAAACTTTACTTGAAGGCAAATGAGACTAGGCTATAGAGACTTAAAGTTTAGATTGGACAGATTAATAAAAACCAACCTAATTTCAATGGAAATTATGAGGTAACATATCTTAAAAATTTAATGAAAAATTAGATATAACAATATAGCTATGTTAAATTGATGAGTCTTGCATAAATGAAATGATGATACAGATAGCTGACTACATCAAAGATGTTAAAAAGTTGTAAACTGCATCCGAGAAAGTATATCCCAACTTTTAAATCTTCTTGTCTCATATCACATTTTGCGTTGTTGTTGGTCTCCAAGTGAACAATGCAATTAAATATGATCTGTTTTATCTTATTTTGCTTGAATATTTATTTTTGGATAGTTGTTTTTTGTAGAAAAGAACGATGCAAAATGGTGGGAACCAACTTCAGGAACCTAAATATCACTGACCATTTTTGGGAACCCTTATACCTTGGATTCTCGGATGCAATTTAGAAAGATAACATAAAAACTAGCATGTCAAAAAAGAACCAAAAATAGATCACTGCATATTTTATACATATTCATAACACAAAGTAAAAGAAATTCAACAAATATTTACCTCATCTGATAGTGGCGAGAACTTGCAAAATTTCAGCATAGAATTACCTGAAATAAATATTCAGCATATTCTGAAATATTACGCAACAAAGTCCTTTTTGCTTCCATCCTTTTTGCCCTTTTTGTATAAATGTTGAATCTCTGCATATATAAGTTGAGGCTAATAGCTTTAATGGTCCAAAAGAAGACAACGCAATCAAAAGTAATAGTCATGATGCACAGAAAATGTCTCTTCAACTATTAGTTGGGTCAAAAAAGAAATACTTTTATACAACTTCAGCAACAAAGTAAGCTTTTAGCATAACATCCAAGCTAGGTGTTCGACTGAACCTTACCTTCGAGCTATATGAGCCTTTTCCCTGACCAGAAAAAAAGGAGAATAACTTAGCAAACAGATACTTACAAGTTGAAGTTAATAAGTTAAGCTGGAGATCTGCAAATGCACAAGTTCATTGACAGGGGAATGGAACTCATGAACAGTAATATGCAGTTATGGAACACACTATAAACAACATAAAAGTATGTACACCAAAAAGTTAAAAGAACGCATTAGCAGCAAAAATTGAGACATGAAAATAATAAGCCCCTAAGATTCTGATAATCTCTCTACCCAGCACTATATTTTATTTATGCATTATGGCATTCCATTGTTTCATTTATTCTACTCAAGTTCCATAAAATTGCAGATTTTCACCACGTAAAGAAGATTTTGAAATAGCATTCTAGAATTTCCAGGATACATGTTTAGATAGTTTATGTCATAATCTACCAACTACCATAAGACAAGCAATATGATACATAGATAAAGCTTGACTTCCTTGATTTTGGAAAGTTGGTGTCATAAATCTATTCTTCTAAGATTTACAGCTGCTGAAACATGGCAAAGCTGGAGCTTTTCCCACCTTCATCTAACGAAATCTACGTTTTTTTGCGTTCTCGCTATTATTACAAACCTAAGAAGAACCCAAAAAGACTGTTATACAGCTAATGCAGTATCAATGCCAGGAGGTGGATAAAAGAGCTCCAAATTAAAGGTGAAATTATTCAACAATTCTTACATAGTTCCAGTAGGGTTTCCCTTTCCGCTCCAGCACGGGAGAGGAATGGAAGAAGCAGGCGGCTCTGAAGGACAGGGAAGCGGCTGGACAGGGGATGAAAGAAGGCCTCAAAGTGTGATTCATGGCATCTGATCCGCGTGAAGCTAAACGGAGAATCTAAGAGGGAGAAGAGGCCGTTCCCAGCCTGCCCAGCCTTATCTTCCTCCAATGTCGATAGCCATTCAAAAACCAAGTTTCTCCAGTCTGATCCCGTCGCCGGACAAATTCGCGCGCTTCCCGATCTTTTCGAGGCGGAGAAGAGAGACGGGGAGGAGCGAGCGGCGCAGCCCCGGCGCGGGCAGGCGGGCAAGAGAGCGAGCGAGCGAGCGAGCAAGCGACGAAAGGGAAAGGGAGAGTGGGCGAAGCCCCGAAGGGCTACCCAAATTAAAACAGATGAAAATAAATTTTATTTACAAGGCGTTTAATTTAATATTATGTTGATAAATATCACATTATTTAAAAAAAATAAAAAATTAATTTAATAATATATATAAATAAATTTATAAAATTAGTGCTTAAAAAATAATAGATAAATACCAGCATAACATAGATAAATTCGAACCAAACTAAAATCTCTTAATCACATTTTGTACCTATTTTTAATATAAAATATTTATTTTTTTAATCCCATATTATTATTAAAATAATTATAAAATTTATACATACTATATATCTGATAATAAAATTAAATTTATCTCAAAGAAAATGTAAATTTTTAAGTTAAGAACAAAATGATATTTATTAAAAAAATGAATGTAAGTAGGCAGATTGATCTAATACTATCTAAATATTTAACTTATTTGAATGCTCACGCTAGCTCTAAACTTTTTTTTTATTTAAATATTATCTAATTTGAAATCTTACATTCAAGTTTTTATTATAAATTATATTTAAAATTTTATGAGGCAAACTCTCAATAGTCCTCGTTTGGAGAGAGTGCACTTGGCATTTAACTTAGAACTTTGCCCTGTTTGGCGCTAGGACTAAAACAGGACCAAAATAGTACTAGTTTAAAAAATAATAATAATAATAATAAATAAATTATTTTAATTATTCTACACAAATTTTAATATAAAAAATTATATTTTACTTCGCATACTCAATTATTTTTAATAAAAATATAAACTTTATTTCACATCTTAGATCAAAATACTCGATTTGAATATTTTGATCTAGAATGTAAAATAAAATTGATATTTTTATTTTAAATTATTGAGTATATAAAATAAAATAATATTTTTTATATTTAAATTTGTATAAAATAATTTAAAATATTTATTTATTATTATTATTATTTTTTAAATTAGTACCATTTTGATTCTTTTTTTTTTTTTTTCTGTTTTGGTCCTCGCGCTTCACTTTGCTTTACTTATAAATTTTTATTTTAAATTTTAAAAAATTAAGTAAATATTTTTTTAAAATATGTACTAAAATATAAATATAAATAAACTATAAAATCTTAACAGTAATTTAAACTTTTTAAATTGTCATCTAAAGTATCTCAAACCAAACATTCAATTTTCTCAAAATAATTTCCATAATACAACCAAAATAATATATATATTTTCAGAATAGCATTTATTCAAAAGCCACTGAGTATTAATTTGAAAATAATTGATATAAAACTTAAATATACGTCAACATAGAATATTTATTATTTGAAATTAAAGCCGGCTAACTTCAAATTTACTACTTGTCATGTTAAGTGTTAATTATTCATATATTACTTGATTATTTGGTTTAATGTAATTTTCTTTCTCAAATTTTGCTAACTCCTCAAAAAAACCATTCACATTACCTCTTTATTATCTTAGACTGGCATTTACAATAATAATTTTGAGGACATTTGGTTCAATATTATCTTTATATTATGTTATCTATAAAAAATAATTATTTAGTTTAATGATATCTATAAATAATCTTTTATTAAATTATAAAATTATTAGTGACATCTAGATTACATAACATAACACCAAGATAACATCAAACCAAATACACCCTTTATAATTTTTATAAGGGCAAATTACACCCAAGTCTTTGAGTTTAAGGGTTATTATCATACAAGTCCACATTTTCTAAATTAACATCAGTCCTTTTTTATTTTTTTATTATTAAAAATATTAAAATTACCATTATACCCTTACCCTCCCTCTCTCCACCAGATCCGGCAGCCACGCCGTCACCGCGCTTCCCTGCGCCACCTTCGGCGGCGTCGCGCAACCGCCGGCGGTGTCGGACTCACGCTGGAGGCCGCCCAACACCGTCGGCGACCGCGCGAGGCCCCCTAGCTGCGCAGCGGCCGCTGCGTGCCGGGCGGGCCTCCAGCCGGCCCAGGTTGCCCTGCCGGCCGCGCGGCGCGGCCCTGGCGGCCGCAACCCAGCGCACCGGCCGCCGGAGCGGCGTGGGGCGGTGTAGTGATGGCACGACTATCAGATTTGGTGGAGAGAGAGAGAGTAAGGGTATAATAGTAATTTTAATATTTTTTAATAATAAAAAAATAAAAAAAGAACCCAGATGATAATTTTTGAAAACCTAGAGACCCGATGTTATAATTTAAAAAACATGTACCTGTGTGATGTTAACCTTTAAACTGAAGGACATGAGTGTAATTTGTCCTTTTTATAATACTATTAACAAACCAAATAATTAATTTACATTGCAGTAATTCGATCAAATCTGCCAAAATAAAATTGAACATATTGAAGATATGAAATCCAACCATAACTAGTTTGTGGAATTAGTTTTTCTTTTTTTTTTGGCACAAAATCGAATGTCAAACAATCAAAAGCTTGCATTAAGCCAGATGAAAACCATCCTAATTCTGACATTATACAATGACTAAGGAAATACGAACTCGTCAGGCTAACAATATACAGACATAAATACAAAAATGCAATTTACAAACAGTAAGCACAGAGTAACTTGACACAGAGACTTAAATACAGAAAGAAAGACCTCCAGATTTCGATCTCTCCTACATCGAGGTTAAAGATTAAAAACAATTCTAGAGCGCATCAGGATTTGTAGACAGGAGAAATGGGTCCTAAATTCCGGAGTTAGGATTGTTACCAGCAAGGATGAGAGAGATCTCCAGGCCCCTGCTGAAGGCCTGGTTAAACAGAAGGCGAGTTTGGAAGGTGGAAACGAAGGGGAACCATGAAAAGATGGAAATGGGAATGAAGATGAACATTCCCATTCCAGCATCGTATAGTCGTGCAAGGGAACGCAGCGATTTCCACATGTGCAATCTCTTCATGATTGGCTTCCATGCCACAGCTATCTGATGAGCAAATAAATGAAGTTACATGAGATTCAAAATTTATTTCTTCAAGTTTAAGTGACTAACAGAGACGTGAATCTTGGGAGAAAAACCGAAAAAAGTAAAAAATAAAAAAGAAGATTCAGAGAAGAAATTGGCAGAAAAAAAGCTGAGGGAAAAACATTTGTTTGACGCAACCTACAAATTCATCCTTTTATCATTCACTTTAGTCCCTACATTTCTGTTAAAATTTAACATTTTTTGCGATTTCGGATAATGGCACCATTAATCTAAGAGGGAAATCTTCTAGGGCTAATTTTAGTCTTTTGATAAAGAAAAATGAGAGAATAATATGCAGAATTTTCAATGGGTCATTTACTCATTTGCTATTCAACAAATAGTTACAAATTTCAAAAAAAAATCACATAACCTAAAAAAGACTACAATACTAATTTTATCAAAATGAAGCACCTAAAGTGATGAAATAGAAAATAAGTATAAGGCATTAGAAAGGTGAATCTTGGCACATTACAAGATAAAGAACACAGATTGAAGGTTGCAGTGTAAAAGGCACTAGAAAAGAAAAAGCGAGTGAGGATGATTCCTTATTCTTTCTTTACTACAAATAAATTTAAATATTAGGGTTTAATTTCTGGAAGTACAGAATATAGCTTGCAGTCATCTCAAAGCCTACTTTTTTCTGCACATAATAACTCACAAGATGAGAAATTATTGAGTGCGGGAAATGTAACATGCAGTCTTTTTTGGGGACCTCGCATTATGCGAGATGCTTCAATGAATAGGATGACAAAAACTGAAAGAGAAACGACAGAGAAAAGATGCCAACCCTAAAGAAATGACATTACTGTAACATACTGCTACTTATAAGGCAAAAAAAAAAAGTATTTTTTGTTCCATGTTTAAGGCAAAAAGTCTTACATATAAGCTTTTATCTTGCATATGTATAGCACTACATCCTTATTCATAGCACTATCATGCATATATGCACGATATCTTTGCCCAAAACATATAATTAGGAAGTCAGTCTTTATAACCAACACTAAACATGCTCATATGTACGATACATAACACTATGTAGTACTATCTTACATGTACTGCTATCATATTTACGTAACAAAAAATGCTTTATATGCAACATAAAGGAAGTAATATATGTAACATCTCGTATCCTAAATATAGAGGTATTGTCCGTTTTGACTTTTAAGAACTATGTGACTAAAGGACTTTTAAGAAAATCACACATTCTAGGACTACTCCAGCTTAAGTAGACTCAACCACAGAGTTTTTATTATGAGCCTCGGGGTTTGGCCTCAAAAGATATTTTTACATATTGGGATCACATTATTTACTTTATATAGCTGAGGAACTCTCCCATTTCGATATGGGATGATTCATTCATGTGTTGCTCTCACTACTCATCAGGCCTAGAAGCATGCCGCTTATTTCACCGGTGATTCTCTTCTCTCAGGACTCACTTGGCGATCAGTTTTCGCTCTCTTCGACCATAGGTCGTCACAAGTTCACCAACATCTGCCTAGTTTGTCCTCGAACCATATTGTATTATGGGAGGCTGATTCTAATACATATGTGACATCCCATGCCCTAAATGTAGAGAAATTATTTGCTTTGACTTTGAAAAATTGTGTGACATGAGAACTTCCCAAAACACCAATCCTAGAACCACACCAATTCAAGCACACTAAACTACGAAGTTCCCATTACTAGCTTTACAATTTTACCCTAAAGGGCACCTCTACATATTAAGATCACAGTATTTACTTTAAAGCCAGGAACCACTCTCTTTTCAATGTAAAATGATTTATTCATATGCCCCTCTCACCACTCATCATCAGACTAAGAAGCCTGCT
Source organism: Apostasia shenzhenica (assembly GCA_002786265.1). Classification (NCBI taxonomy): domain Eukaryota; kingdom Viridiplantae; phylum Streptophyta; class Magnoliopsida; order Asparagales; family Orchidaceae; genus Apostasia; species Apostasia shenzhenica. The sequence goes on from KZ454678.1 coordinate 676,367, forward strand.
AAGAGCTACTTATTGCATCAGTGACTCTCTACTCTTAGGATACCAACCGGTGTTACTCCTCGCTCTCTTCGGCCACGGATTGTTATAAGCTCACCAGTTTTCACCTAGTTCATCCTTAAACCATATTGTACTATACGAGATTGGATTAGATATCATATTGTAACAACTCGTGTCCCAAATGTAGAAGTATTATCCACATTTGCTTTAGAGAACTACATTACTTAAGGGCTTCCCTCCCAAGAGGTCATCCATTCAATAACTACTTTAACTCAAGCATGGTTGACTACAGAGTTCCTATCACTAGCCTCATGGTTCTCCAAAAGGCACTTTTACATATTGGTATCACACTATTTATTTTATATAGCTTAGAAACTCCCATTGCTTTTCGATGTGAGACAATTCATTCCTTTTTTAAGGACATCACTTGATAATTACTTTCCGCTACTTTGAGATCAGGGGTCGTCACAAGTATACTTCTTTAGGGTAGACGCATTTTCTTTCTATTGTTTTTCTTTCTGCCTTCTACTATGTCCATTGCGCCAACACATCAAACAATGAGTGGTCCCGGAAAAGCCCAAACCTTACATTGCCCGAACCCAATATTTCTCCATATGATAACAAGATTTCAATAAATTCCATGAAGTCTCAAGAACCAACAATCAACTTCAAGGACTCGACAAAAAAGGAGAGACCTATATGATGTGATTTTGCAATTATAAGAACAGCATGTACAAGAACTTGTACCTCATGGATACACATTCATTTTATTCTACAAAATAACAATGAAAACGAAACAAAATAGTGGTAAGCACTAACCGAAAGAATTCCCCACCCAGTGGGTATAAATGCTAAAATGCAAGCAAAAACGTCCGCCACCGACAAACTTGTGATGGCAATTGCAACACATAGACCCGCTAATACCAGCAAGAATGAGACACTCTGAATAAGGCGCAGCAGCAGCTGGAAGTTAACAGAGGCCTTTTGGCTGAAGGTAAACACCTGATTACAAGAAATAGTAGCATCAAAAGTCTGGTGGAAATGCTAGCTCACTCACAACAGCTGTAAATACCTGGAAAAGAATGAACAGCACGGCCAGCACGATCCAAGAAAACCCATAAACCTGCAGTAAGCAATATCAAGGTCTCAAGCAATTTCATTTTGAACAGGGAATTTTGAAATTATTAAAACACGAGATGACAAGCAATCAGCCTTTTCAGGACCTAAAAATCAGTCAATTATAACACTTTTGACTGCACCAAAATGATTGTTGTGAGCTGATTATTTTCAATGATGAAAACAGTTGACGAAACATTCAACAGCGATGGAAATCAGGAATTTGAATTCTATTGATATAAAAACTTATTATACAACATAGAAACTCAGAAATTTGGATTCTATTGATATACATTCTACACAATAGGACACAACAATGCTTGAATGAAAATTGGATTCAATTGTCATTTTACACCATTTTAGTGTTGAAAAATGACATTGACATTAAAATATGAGGATTCAATCTTAGTACAGAACCTTTACCAACTTTTTAGGCACAAGCAATCCAATGGAGGCCAAGCAATCACTCATGTTAGAAAACAATTATTAGAAACTTCTTTTCACAAGGCATAACTGATACAAGTTTTCATTATTACAATTATTTCGTTCAACAGCTGCATAGATATATATCATCAAAAGTTAAAGATTAGCTTGGTCACAGTTAACTTAAACGATTATTGACTAGGAAGAAAAAAGCCTTAAATACAAATTTTCGTGATACATACTTTAACAGCAAGAACCAAAGAATTATTGACTTATTCAAAAATCATCGTAAAAGTATACATGATAATGACCACAAGAAAGATTGAGAAAACATGATCCGAGCAAGCACACCACAACACTTTCAAATTTGATATAAATGTTCTGATCAGTGTAGATAAATATGCAATTTGACAGCGCTGATACATGCAAATTATTAGGAATAAATTGCAAAGTTTAATTGTTAAAAAAAAATCAGCAACAAGATGTTATTCCCAAATGGAACAAGGAAATAATACAGAATACTTATAAACAAGAAGGTTGGAGACTACTCGAAGTATGGACTATTACCGTTAGTGATGTATCTCGACCAGACGCATGAAGCTTATATACAATACCGTATTGAAAAATAAAAAACCTTAAGCTCAGAATAGTTTCAAAAATTCTTCCACGAAGTGTACGAATATGTGCCTGCATATGCAATAACCAGAAACCGCTATCACAAAGATGGAAGTTAAAAGAAACGATTCTATCAATTATAAAATAAAATTAACAAATTCCTATCCGAAGCAGAAAGTAAAGATCATATATCAACATCTTTCATTCCTAACATAGGTGCACTTCATGTCAAGCATTGAAAAAAAAATAATGTGAACTGAGAAAAAATTAAAATTTAATTCCGAATTAACTACTCGTGCTATTCAAAATCCAATTTCATTAACTGTTCTGTAATAACTAATAAACAAGCTCATTGGTTATCAAGTAAACAGATGGACAACCTACATGTACCTAAACTTACCCTAATCATTATCCACTTGTTTGTTTCCCAAGTCAATTTTATCTTGGGTCAAAATTAACCTTATGGATCACATCATACACAAATTTCAATATTAAATTAATTATATTTCAAACCATAAATAAACTTACATTAAAACTAACTTTATTTCACAAGATAAGTCTCAAAACAAAACTCACATCCTAGATAGGTCCCAAAATAAAACTAATATTATTTCAAAATTTTCACAAATCTTGAAATAAAAATATCACATCAATGATTATTTTAAACTCTAATTAAAAATATTTTTACAAACAAACTTAAATCTCTGATAACCAACAAATCTACTAGCTTAAACTTGCATGCTATGACCATGATACTTTTATACGCCCCAACATGCAACAAGCTTATTTGCTTTGAAACGTTAATTTGATTTAGCACAGGTCCTTTCTTGACCTTATGCTAAGGAAAATAGGAAGCATGAGGGATTAAACTCGAGACCCCTAGCTATGATACTGCATTAACTCTCTAATAATCAATCAAAATGCCTAAGCTTGCAAGTTATAACAAATTGATATGTTTTCATATATAGCTACAATTGTGGTAACTACAGGGAGAGAAACATAGTTAAGAAGACATCAAAAAAAATTTTGTAAGGATTTTACTATTTCCACCAAGATGTCATCAAGTCATAATTTCTCCAGATTCACCAAAATTTTCAATTGCTTACAACTTCTTTATTTAATGTCTATAAATTATGAACTTTATACAAGTAGAATTTTTGTCAATAAAACCAATGTATTCACAACTTTAAATGATTCAAGTTTGAAATATTTTATTTATAAAAGTTATATAAGATGTATGCAGCATATTTTTTGCTTATATGATTAGTTTTATGCTATTAAAAAAAAAAAAAAATAAATAATATTATATATATATTATTTTTGATGTGGAATTGCTCATAGAATCTTATAATATTTAGACGTAACATGGAAATTCCATTACGATAGCATGTGAGCTGAACGTCATGTTAGGAAAAGCAGAGACTAAATGGCCAAGGTTGGGTCATCATTGACTTAGTACCATCGCACTGCTTGACAAAACCTCTATTGAGTGTGCCATTGTCAAAAGGAAAGTTGGGTTCAACCTATGAGCATTGGGTGTGTTCGAAATCCTATGCCTCGTTGGAAATTTATTTGTAATTTCTCGTTATATAGGAGAGATTAGGTTATAATCAAAGATTTTGGAAGTAATGAAAAAAAGGATTAACTTTAACATGGTATCAGAGCGTCGAGTTTAGGTTTTAGCCAAGCATCCACCCCTCACAGTCTCTCCCTTACGCGATCTCTCTTGTGCGGGAACAACGGTCAGCGGCCATCCTCACACGATCTTCCTTTGGCGGCAATCTCTCTCTAGCCCGGGCTCTCTTCAAACCTCTATAGCAATAGCAATGAAGCTAGTGCCAACATCTTCTATCTTTGCAGCCCCTTCTCTACTTCCTGCTCTCTTGGCACTAGCTTTCGCTTTCTCCATCTATCTCTACTTCTCCACTCTCTCTCACGTGGCATTCTTCAATGACGCCAGCCCTCTTCTTCCACTACTTCATCAACAACGTTAGCCTCCTTTTGTCCTAATGGCAGAGAACTCTCTCTAAAGACTGACTCTGTTCAAAACTGTACCACTCACTCTAGTCGACAGTAGAAATGCTAACTTCCATCCTACAATAGCGAACTTGTGACAAACGATAGAGTGATTGTTTTATCCAACCATCTCAATTGTAAACCCCCCATCTGTCACACTGTTACTACCTCTAGCTCTACAGCTACCACCTTATCCAGTATATCTTGGATATTGACCTCCGATGCTTCCTTACATATATATGGCAACAAAATGCTATTCTTTATTCTTGAAACTTCTCACGTACCTCCTGTTACTGTTGCAAATAGTTCATTGTGTCTTGTTAGTGGCAAATAGTTCCTTAGCTCTTCTACACTCTCACTCTAAAGGATACTCTTTGTTTCTCACTTTCCAGTTAGCTTGCTCTCTATTCATCAACTTAATACTTCTTACAATAATTAGGTTGCCTTTAATCTTCTTACTGTGTCTTTCAAGATCCTAAAATAAAGAAATGTTTGGTAGTGGTGCTCAAGCTAGCATAATTTATTATCTAACAGATCAAGATAATTCTGCTCTAGCTTTTCTTTAAATATCTCAAGCATATCCAAACTAATGCCACTGTTACCCTCGCCACCTGCTCCTAATCGTTTGAAGAATTTTGTGCACTTACTTAATTCAATGTCTAGATTTTAGTGTAATGCTTGTAAATTTGGGAAGCATCATTGTGCCACTTTTCCTTTGGTGTCTATTGTCAGTAGCAAAGCTCCCTTTGATCACATTCATTCAAATGTAGGGTCCTAGTTTTGTATTTACTCATTTAGAATTCCATCATTTTGTTATTTTTCTTGCGCTTCCTAAAAATAATTGTTTTAAAGAGTTATCTATTTTCAAAATCTTTTATGAGAAAATTAAGTACAATTCTTAGCATCCATTAAAATTATTCGAACAGATCATGCTCTTATCTTAATAGAATGGTGTGGCAGGACATAAATATTCCTTATTATATGTCATGCTCTTATTGGGATGCAATCCTCACTGCATATTTCTTAATTAATAGACTATCATCTTACAGTACTAATAACAAATATCCACACTACTTTATACCCTAAAAAACTAATATTCTCTCTTTGACCATTGGGGGTGTTTGTTTTGCTTATACTCTTCGACTTGGACTTGACAAGATCTCCATTAAAGCAACTTGATGTATCTTTCTTCATTACTATGTTACTCATAAGGGGTTATTGAGGTTATGATCTAGTACATCGAGCATTCTATATCTTTGCCGCTGTTACTTTTTTTGAATCAACTCCATTCTCCTAAAGGACTCCACAATTCCTCCTTTAGAATTCACCCTATTAGAAGCATACAGGTGTTTCAATCAATTTTCATCAAAATAGCAGAATTGATTGCTAAAAAGCTCATTAGGCTCATTTGGTTGGAGATTTCTTATTAGATAAATTATTTTAAAATTAAAAGGTGTGTAAGATATGAAATAAAATTAATTTTAATCTTAAAATTTATGATAGATGTGAAATAAATTAATTTAATATTGCAATTTGTGTTGGATATGAAATAAAATTGTCAAAATTTGTGATAATTTAAAATATTAATAAAATATTAATTTGAGATTTTTTGAGCTTAGTGACAAGTGAACTTTTTGCATGTTGTCAAACTATATCTATTAGAACATTCTCACTTGTAAACAATCAATATTTGAAATATGGGAAATAGATGTCAGTAATGCCTTCCGTTACGGTGTCTTCTTTAAAAACAACTACATGAAGCAATCTCCAGAGTGCTTGGGAGAAGACTAAGTTATGCAAGCTTCTTAAAGCAAATTGATAGAGTGGACAATTATCAGGAAGAAATAATCAACAATTACCTAGAATATGTGAAGATGCATTAGAGTCTAAAACCAAATATATACCTGAAGGGGTAGTAATAGTAGACCTAAAGGAGGAAATAGTATGGAAGTCAGAAGGAGATGCATGAGGTTGTTGTAGGAGACGATCATGTTCTGCCTAGGATATAGTCACAGAGCCAAACGATCCAGAGTGAGCTCCACAAGTGTCGGATCCCATAGTAGTGTTGGTACAAACATACTTTATTGTAGTTGGGTGGCCAAACTTCTCCTAACATTGATTTGGACAATGATTGGTATGACTATAGTGACGACAGTAGAAAGTTCTTCCTAGGCCCAGTGCTTGGTTTGATGAGTTTAGCAGTGAGGTTAGCCTTCACAACAATACAACAAATCATTTTACCTTTGTCAAACATTTTGTATTAAGCCCTCTAATTCTTGTAGCATATGTTGATATTCTATCGACTGGAAGGGATCACACAACGACCGTCTTGAAGTAAAATGACATCTTCAGAGTCCATTTATCACAAAATACTTATAGCGCCATTAATATTACCTTGGTATTGAGATTAGCTAAAACAATACGAAGTATTTCCATGTCAGATAAAAAACATTATGGATTTACTGGAAGAGAATGCTTCTCTTGGATGTCAACTAGATCAACTCACACAAATAGTGGTGTTATGACTGATGGCAGTGAGCCATTTAGCGATGCCTCACACTATAAACATCTGGTAGGAAATTTGATACTTTGACTGTTAACAGACCGGATATATCATTTGTTATAAGAGTTGACAGTTTATGTATATCACAAGTAGGGACGAAGCTGTGATCAAAGTCCTTGGGTACTTAACAGAAGTCACCTAGAAGAGGATTGATATAGCCGATTTCATGATCTTCAAATTGATACATATGCTAATGCAAATTACTGGTTCCAATGATCTAATTTGGGCTGCTGCATATTTGTTTGTAGAAATCTTGTAACTTGAAAACAAAAGCAAAAAGAAAATGTAGTTTCCAAAACAAGTACAAATGTGGAGTACTGGTCTGTGACACTCGTAAAATGATGTGGTTGAAAGCATTCCTAGAAGAGCATGGATTTCCAATAACTTAACCACTGATTATGCATAATGAGCTAATGACCGATTTTTGCATTGCGAGTTAAATGATGTGGGTGAAAGCTCATAATGAGAGTTTGACTTTCCACTTAATCAACCCATGTTTATTTACTGTGATAACAAGCTCCAATCTACATCGTCAACAACCATACCTTTCAAGAGTATTAAAGCGGATTTACGCTTCATCGGGGATGGGATCTTATCTATGTTTTGTACTCTTCACATTTCTACAACAACAACAGCAGCAGCAGCCAAGCCTTTATCCCACTAAGTGGGGTCGGTTACATGAATTATTTATTATCATTACACGCTATCAAATAAAAATATTTATTTAACTCCAAGTAAAATTATTTCTTATAATTTCTTGCCATGTTCTTTTGACCTTCCTATTCCTCTTTTAACATAGGTAAGCTCCAATAATTTAAATTTCTTACTGGAGCTTCTATTATCCTACAATTTATATGTTCAAACCATCTAAACAGATTCTCTGAGCTTATCTTCAATTGAAACAACTTAAATCCTCACACAGATATAGTCATTTTTTAGCTTATCTTTTCGCATATACCCATTCATCTACCTTACCATCCTCATTTCTATAATACTTATCTTATTTGTGTATTTCTACTTTATATCCCAGCATTCAGCACATATTGCAGGTCTTACTACAGTTCTACAAAATTTACTTTAAGTTTAAGAAAAATTATTTTATCACACAATACACCTGATGCATTCCCTCACTTTATCCATTTTGCTTGCATTCTACTAATAACAACATTATCTATTTCACTGTCATTTTGTATAATTGAACTAAGATATCTAAAGTACTCACTTTTCTTGATAATTTAATCACCAATTATTACATTGCCAACGCAAATGCTTCTTTCTTAACTAAAATGTGAACTCACTATATTCAATTTTTGATCAACCAAGACGAAAACTTTTAAATTCTAAAATATTTCTCCATAATTCGAGTTTAACTTTACCCCTCTTTAGTTTTATTCACAAGAAAAATATCATTTACAAAAAACACACGCTAGGGCAACTCATTTTAAATGTGTCCAATCAGAGCTTCCATAACTAAAGCAAAAAGATACAGACTTAGAGCTGAGCCTAGGAGTAATCCAACTATAATAGGAAAATCCTTAATCAAACTCTATTTGTTTGAATGCAAATAACTCTTTTATACATGTCTTTAACAATTTGAATATAAACAATGCGACCTTTATATTTTTTTTTTAAATTTTTTCAAGTATTTTTCTTCAAACTTTATCATAAAGTTTTTCTATATCAATGAAAACTAAATACAAATCTTTATTTCTCTGCCTATGTTTCTCCATTAAACCTTTCAGCAAAAAAATAGCTTCCACAGTAGAACTATTTGCCATAAAATCAAACTGATTCAGTGATACCTTAGTATCACGATATAATTTATGCTCGATCATTCTTTTTCAAAGTTATAAAGTATGATTTATTAATTTAATTCTTCTATAATTAATATAATCTTGTACATCGCCTTTATTTTTGTAAATGGGTACTAATGCACTTTCTCATTTTATTTGATACTTTTTTATCTTTAAAATCATATTAAATAACTTAATGCGCCCAAAAACTCCATCTTTCATAGATTTTCAAACATTTATTAGAATATTATCCGGTCTTACTACTTTTTTTTTAAACTAATTTTAATATTTTTCTACATTTCATCTTTTTTAAAGCCTCTCAAACATTAGCTTTACTAATATGTTAGATGTAAGAGTAATTTTTATTTATTTTTTGAATATTAAATTTAGTAAGATCAATCACATCATTACAATCATTGAAAATTTTTTCAAAGCAATTCATTCATGTATACATAATATTTTTTCTTTAAAAAGTATTTTTTTTTTGATAAAATTAAAAAGTACTTTTTGATGATCATTAATACACCTTACTTCAGTCAAGCCTTTAATTTTTTCTTACTCTTGGTCTTGGTAAGGTTGTATAATATCTTTCTCCTGACTTAATGTCCAGCTTTCTATATAAATCCTCAAAAGTCATCTTTTTTATATTGCAGACTATTTTTTTAGATTCTTGTCGAGCTAACTTATACTTTTCTAAATTTTCTTTATTTTTGCATTTATAGTAGTCTTTATAATAAACTTTTCTTTAATCTTCTCTTGTACAATTTTTCACCACTAAACATCTTTATTATTTGGAGTTTTTTGTAACTTTACAGATGTGGCTAGCAACCCTCAACTATATAAGATCAGCTTTCCCTTTAATGTTCAACTGCCTAAGTTCCAAAATCTTTTTTCTTAAAGATATTTCTATTTTCATTCTTTAAATTCTACCACCAAGTCCGAGGACACTGCCTCAACTTATTATTATTTCTCCAGCTTTTTATCTTAAAATCGAATACTATTAATCGATATTGAGTAGCAAACATTTATTTGAAATGACCTTATTTTTACAGTCCAATGACCTCATTATCTTATAAGAAAATAATTAATCTGCGTTCCTGAAGACTTATTCTTATAAGTGATAATATACTCATCTTTTTTTTCTCAAATAAAGTATTAACAATAAAAAAATTAGAAGTTGAGTAAACTCCAAAATAATTTTACCCTCCTCAATGGTCTCCCCAAAATTATAACCACTATGAATACTATTAAATTCCTCAGCAACACTTCCCACATGTCCGTTTAAATCCCCTTCGATAAATGTTCTCCTCTCTTAAGGTATCACTTGTACCAACTCTTCTAAATCATTATTCTTTTATGTTTGCATTCAAATTATTTAGGAGGCATACACACTTACAAAGTTAATAATCATCCTATTGATAAATTTTTTTAAAAATATAATTTTATCTTGATTTTTACTGCATGATCCTTCAAACACTTATTTAGAATTACACCCACTCTATTCCTAATTTTATTCTTACCCGAGTACCAAATTTTGAAATCTAAGTTATCAAATTCTTTGGCTTTCTCTCCAACCTATTTCATTTCTTTAAAGCACAAAATATTAATTCCCTTATTAACCGTAATATCCATTAACTTCATTAATTTGCTTGTCAGAGTGTCTATATTCTAAATTCTGAATCTAATTCTAGCATCTTGGACTAGCATCTTTACCGACATTTGTCCACAATGTGGGAACCACTGCTCACTCATCACCACACCTGGTTGTTGAAGCAACTCTTATACACTTTTCACAGTATTCAGGTAACACAACGCAATGCTTCCAAGAAACTCTCTAGCTTTTAGCGTAATTTCATAAAAAATTTATATCATGTTTGTTTGGTAAGTTTTACATTAGTTGTCGACTAGCTAATATAATCCAGTATTTCTCATCTGGGACTTGGGGCCCTACAATAATATTTTTTTAGAAAAAAAAAAAACAGGAGAAACTTTTACCAAGTCATTGAGGCCTTTTATTTTTCTGACATATGTTGCATGTTGGACCTTATTAATATCTATGCTCCAACTAAAACGTGAGCGTGAGATATGCATTTATTCCTCTATTTATCCTTATGTTGGATCATATTAAATGTTTTGTTCGCTTGACCTATTGAATTCATCTGTCCTACCATTTTTATAGGGGAAATTCATTTAAATCAAAGACTAAGTTGGGTTAAGATAGTTTACCAACTAGTAAACTTTTTTAACACTTTATACTGAAATCACTACTTTTTTCCTAACATGTAAACATACCAGTTCCTCATCCCACCAAGCCTCCCAGCTTTCTTCTCCTTTAACTCCGATTCCACCTCTATACAGAAGCCAATTCGTCCAGTCTCGAAAGTCTTCCACAGTCCTAAATAGAAGTCATAATAGTGAAATAAGTTTGACTGGGTGTTGTTTGGCATTGAATAATTATGAAAGTACAAATGCATAAAAAAGCAAAATAAAGATGGCTGTTGATTAATAAGAAAAAAATAAGAGCAAGATACTTACTTTTGCCACTCAAAACCCGAAGGATTAAACAAATATGGAGCAAAAAGCCAAGATAACGCCATGAACCAGCTGCTAATGGAAAGCAGGATGTAAGAGACGGCACCACCTTTATTGTACCCATACGCAAGGTACACAATCAACAAAAGCACGACTTCTAACCTGCATATTGAAATTTTGTCAAAAAGGTCAAAAACTCCTAACAGAAGCATTGAATTTTAGGAAAGAATTCAATCCCACCCCTTCACAAAATGACTACGGGAATATAGCCTGTAATTCTCTGCGAACTTGATATGACGGACCACAAAACCTCTACCAGTAGCATGATACTGAAGAAAGAAAGTACCTTGGTTAGTGATTAATTATGACTTTGCACAAAAATCATAAATGATAAATTAGCAGACTATTCATTACTTTTGCACCTCCATGGAGTATTGTCCGCCCAAAGTAGTGAGTCCTCGTTCCAAGTGAAAAAGTAAAGAAAACAGAACTGAGCTGCATTTGCATTGTAATAAAGCTGATTACAGCCTGCAAGATAAATAAAAATAATGGTCATGAATGGCAGATACTGTACCAATTTTTATTTTGGTGATACTTTCAAAATCCAAACAATCGAGAAGTCACATAAAGAGCAAATAACAGAGGGTGACGAGAGAGATTTAATATCAAGATTTATTGGAATATACAGAGTTCAAGAGGCAGAGATTTAAATCTGTGAAAAAATGCAAGTACAACCACAGTCCAAGAGTATCAAGCTACAAAAAAAAGAAAAAAAAATAAAAGAACGATGCCATGAGAGCCCCCAACATGATGACCATTGCATTTGAGAATCCTCCAAATGCATGCTCATTGAGTAATTTAGGAAATTTTTGACACCATCCTTGAACCCGGCCAGACTTCATTGGGTATGAGTCGAACTTATATGGGAATGTGTCATAAATATGTTGACTCGAATTTGACCTAAGAGGTCCTGAGTAGAATGCTAATTGGACCGATTCTCCCCAGAACTAATTCAACAAGAACTAGTTCGGCCCAAAACCAATTGAACAAGATTGGTTCTGTAAGGTTCTATGGGGCAGAACTGGCCCAATGTGGCTCTGTGCATGCAAGACTAATGAATTAGTCTAGAACTGGACCGGTTCTGTTGAATCAAAACCGGTCCAATTTATTAAAAATAACAACAACAACAATAACAATAACCATAACAACAACAACAAAAACAACAACAATAATAATAATAATAATAATAATAATAATAATAATAATAATAATAATAATAATAATAATAATAATAATAATAATGGGGATAGGGGTAGCATTCGTGCGGCCTTGTCCTGCCTCTCACGCAGTGGGAGCGTGAGTCCTTTTCACGTGTCCGCCGTAAAGAAGTAGGTCAGAGCCAACGTATATATATATATATATATATATATATATATATACATATATGCATATATTATCAAAAGTCATTAGACCGTTGCTGATTGCTGACATAGCAGCAACAGTTTAATGACCATTATAGAGCAATTTTAGTCTCACTTCTTTATGTAAAGTCCCTCACAAATAGGACTCATAAGTAATGTAATCCATCATATTTTTGATCAAATTTTAGACTTTGCTGCTCCTTTGAAAAATTTCTACAACAAATTTAACATTTTAATGGCTTCTCGACATCGATGCGTTACCAGCTCTTCCTTAAGACACTAATATTTCCGTGCCTGCTTTGACTACCTCCTTCCAATGCCTGCTCTACCTCTTTCCAGTGCCTCCACTCCACGCACGAGGTCACCGCAGCTTCATTCCACTACCTCGTCACAATCGGTGCCGCAACCCATCTGTCGCACCTCCCTACATCTCCCACTGCTTGGTTGGCATCCAGTTTACCTTTGAGTTGATTTGCGCTTAGCCATCACCCGTGCCGTCTAGCTATGCCACCATCCCCGCCTCATGTCGCTATCCATCATGATCCTCTAATTTGGCCTTGGCTACCTCGACCAGATCATTCGGATGACACGAATTTGGTATTCTAGTTTTGCTGAGTCAGGTAACCTAACCTTAAACTAATATCCTCTGACATTCAGCAAAGCCTTGTGGATGGTTCTATCATCCTAATTGCTCAATTTTCTCACCTGTCTGATCCTGGATATTACTATGCTTGATATTTGATGTTGGATTATTTTATTACGAGTCTCTTTACCCGTGCCCCCTATATCCAGTTGGTTGAAAGAGCACACTCGATTTGATTTGGTGGGCATCTACTTGCCTTTGATTTCATTTTCACTAATAAATTTAAATTGATTTGTCTGCAATATTGAATTTGCTTAATCATTAAATAATTCTTTTTAGAATATATCCTTCTTGCATTTCAAGACCACTTGTCATTCAGTCAACTGATCTCTAAGCTACGATTGCATTCCCAATTTGTTCTGCATCATAGTCACACAAAAGTATTAACATTCTGATTTTACATGCATAAAAAGATACTTGTCTCTACACAAAAAAAGGTTCACTTGACGAGCAAAAAAGAGGGCCTAATCATTTCAAGATAACCTGCACTTCCAATGCAATACTGGGATATAAGTTCAAGAGAGTATCAAAGGAATATTAAACAATCAGCAAGAAGCTTTATGATGCATCCAACTATTTAGGACTACAAGGAAATTGAAAGTTGTTCTTATTTACCGCTGATAACCACAATTTTCCCCACTCCATTTGGAAAATGTAGTGTAGTCCGAACATGCATTTAATTGTAATGAATGAAGCCAAGATTTTAATATAGCCCCTATTGTCAACAATTAATATAAATTTTCACCAATTTAATATGATAATCGTTCCTCAACAAAGTTTAAAAATCTAGGGAGTCCTGGAAGTTTATTTTTTGCAGTTGCACAATCTTAGTAGTCTGCCTATGTAATTGAGTTTTCTAGCTTACAATTGTTTTTTGCAGTTAGTACTTCCCCTAAACCTGTTACACACTGAGCTAACAGCTGTGAAACAATCTCATCAAGATGGTATTAGGTTTTTTATCAAAAAAAAGAAAGATGGTATTAGGTACACACGTAGTTATAACTATTTATCTGCTCAATATGAATTTAATGACCAAAAGTATATGATAAATTTAAAAAAAAGAAGAAACAAAGCAGGATAATATAGAGACTATACTCTAAGAAAGCCTTGCTCCAAGATGAATCCCAGAATCATAGGAACTGCAGAAAAAACACCAATTTGGAACAGAAATTGTGCATTGAGTGCAGCATTTAATGCGGTGTTGTCCAATATATCTGCTCTATCCTGAATGGTCTCACCTACGCCAGATAATGCCTACAACACAAAAGTACATCAGTCAAAATGGGAGATTGTGCAATGACATACAAAGATGACCATGACTAACAATACAAAGATGACCATCACTAACAATACAAAAACGAATTTACAAATGAAAGTATGTTATAGATAATTCAAGTTTTATATGCATGATAATGAAATGGACCACAGTAGCTTATGAAGGATAAGTTTCTTTCCAGATAATCTCTGCCAGTCTTTTCAACAAATTACACTATCATATGATATTATCATGCCCTATCCAACTCAATTCCTCCAAAATTTTCTGCTTAACTGTTGTGTTGACCTCTCAAATTCATCCAACGTGAGTTGGGATATAAGCATTAAACATGACTGTATCGCTTGCTCTCACAGAGAACTGTATTATGCAGAGTTGAATGAAGGAAAAATCCTCAAGCTAACCCCAACTAGCTCCAGAATGGATCTTTTTTTGTAGTTATTGCTGTTGTTGTTTAAGCTGAACCTCTCTGAGGCACCCAAATTTCAATGGCCAACCAAAATCCTATTCACATAGCGTGACAGGCATCCAAAGGAAGAATTAAACATTTCAATCAAATATTTTGTATCACAAGGGCCTGATCGTGGTAATTTACTAGCCCAAGAGCTCCAACCCGTCACACATGAGTTGGGGATAAAATCTAATGAGATTAAAGGTTCAGCATGATTTAACAAAGTTATAATCAATTCCACGAGTTGATAAATTTCGAATAGATGAACTAAGGATATCACGAAGGTACAGACCAAAGAACACAACACCAAATGTCCATTGGATGAACAGTCCAGTCACTAAGGCCACTGTTTGATTGGAGACTATCTTGGTCATGATCATGGCCAAAATGACCTCTAACTATTTTATTAAAAGAATTTTTCATTTTCATTCTCAATACATAAATTTTAATATAAAAATTCACTTTATATTATATCTATAAAATTTTTAACACATTATACTTAATTTTTTATTATTATTTTTTAATAAAATACTTGGAACCCATTGAAAGCCATTTTGGCCATGGCCTGACCTCCAACCAAACAGGGCCTAAGTATAATTAAGAATCAGAAAAAACCCATGGCCAATGCAAGCTCCGAATTACATTATTGAACAAATAAATACCCCTTAATAAAATCTATCCTCACATTAATGTTAGGCAAAATAAAATAAAGAACTCAAACGTGAAACAAGCTGCTCAATCTCTTCTAGTGAAGTAGTGCACAAAGTAGCACAAGCACGTAGAAATTAAGAATCATACTCAAATTGCTATAAAAAAAATTACACTCAAATAGATCACATAAATCTGAATCAAAAAGTTTGAAAGGGCTGCTCTAGACCATGGGAACTACAACTCAGAGGTCAAAACTATTACACCAAACATAGATAAGTTGCAAGTAGTAAATTCAAAATCGACCGCATTGTTCTTTGGGTGATTAAACACAGTTATAATATAGTGCTTTTAACGAATAAAAGAGCAACGTGTCAAGAACATGATACAAGACATTTCAAATCTAATAGAACTTATAGTTAACGAACTGTAAATACTTTTATACAAAGCATTTTACCAACCATAAAAAAAAACTTTTAGCAACTGAAAACAAAATAGAAATTTGTAAATTAATGATAACAACATTAAATCACCAGGCAATTCCAAAGTAGAATTTAAAAATAAAAATCAAGCTTTACAACAACAACAACAACAACCAAGCCTTAATCCCACTAGGTGGGGTCGGCTACATGAATCCTTTATTTCCATTGCGCCCTATCAGTTACCAAATTCTTATCTAAGTCTAAGTAACTAAGATCACTCCTTATAGTTTCTTGTCATGTCTTTTTTGGTCTCCATCTTCCTCTTTGTACATGGGCAAAATCCAATAACTCAATTTTTCTAACTGGAGCTTCAATCGGCCTACGATTTAGATGTCCAAACCATCTAAGCCGACTTTCTCTAAGTTTATCCTCAATTGGTGCAACACCAACTTTCTTTCGGATATACTCATTTCTCATTCTATCCTTTCATGTATATCCACACATCCACCTTAACATCCTCATTTCTGCAACATTTATTTTATTTGTATGTTTCCTCTTTGCAGGCCAGCATTCTGCACCATATATCATCGCTGATCTTACTACAGTTTTATAAAATTTACACTTGATTCTGGATGGGATTTTTCTATCGCACAACACACCAGAAGCATTTCTCCATTTTACCCATCCTGCTTGAATCCTGCTAATAACGTCATTATCTATTTTGTCATCATTTTAAACAAATAAAATAGAAAAGCATAGAGTAAATATGCAAGATATTTCGTAACTAGTAACAAAACTATAGCCAACAGACCGTCAATACTCCTACAAAAACATATTATCAACTGAAAATACAAAAAAAAAACATAGCATTCTCAACACATAAGTCTGATACAAGAAGAAACAGCATAGTATGTATCCTCTTTGCCAGATACAGCATCCAAAATTCAAAATATCGAAGAAAAAGCACGCACCAGATATGCTTTCCCATAGAGGAATATGTAAACCGTTAAAACAGTTAGCTGTACAGATAAAAAAGATGGCTATCAGTACTTAAAAGCAAATACTATGGGCATATTACACAACACAGAACACATACCATAGTGCAAAAGTAATATCCCACAGTTGTAAAATAAAAAGACATCATACGGAAGAAGTCAAATAGCTGCCCAAGTCTGTACACATCCCTACTAAGCACTTGTTCGCCATTGCCACCTGCTACTTTACCTTCAAATAGAGCAATCTGATTCAAACCCACATCTCTTCCCTTTCCAACCTATAAAGAGGAAAATATAACCACCAAACAAGTATATGTTAAGCTAAGAATTAACGCAACATATATGGTGAGCCTCAATAACTAATTAAAGAACACAGGTACTACTTGAATATACTCATGATGAGTAACATTGCCTTGACGCAAAGTTGAGTTGAATCCTGCAGATTAAGAATCCATCAAATGGAAGCCTTAGCCAACATAAAAAAAAGCAACTAACCATAAGATATGGATTGATAATATCTCATACACCAGCCAAGAACTTGAATTTATTTTCTGAATAACTGAAACTGTGAAGCAAAACTACGCAGAACTTGATTCAGTGAATTTTGCACAGAATATCTTCCTGAACATGTCTTTATTCACTCCTTTCCAAATCCATACCAAGTTGAGAGTGATTCAAGAAGAATGAAAATAGTAAGAAATGGGCAAAAAGAAAAGGCTGGTTCCCTCCTTTAACTATGGCTTAAGGTTGTTCATTTTCACAAGCAATGACTGCTGCTCCTTCAATTAAGATGGACTTAGATGTAGTCATTTGAGGAATGAAACCCAAACATTTGGTTGTCATAGCCATATTTTAAAGATATTTCAAAAGTTACATCCCCAAATCCCGCCCATTAGGGCAAGAGACACTTCAGCAAAATTGGAGCCCATCCAACATACACTATCACCCTTCTTGAAGTATATAATCTAATTAACTGGGCATCTTACACTTTCAAGATACTGCATAAACTCTTCCACTTTTGTTGGTGATGATAATGAAATATAATAACGAACCATCTTGGCAATTTCATCTCTTTCATGGATTTTATCACCACAAATGATTTATGCAAAACAATGCACTTCAAAAATGATTTTCTCAATATTCTAAAGAGATTCATAATATTTTTACCACATTTTTTCAATATAAAACTTGAGTGAAGCCATTTGTAAGGCTTGGCCATAATGTAACAAAGCAATCTCTTCTAATAGTAATATCAGGAAAATTCCTTTATACAAAGACAATTACTCAGTAGGATCTTTTTTTTAAAAGAGGCAAAAAACATTGGCTAATGAAAAAAAAAAAAAGTACACAATAACCCAAACAATGATTGCAGCCAACAATTAGCTCTAACATTTCATCAAAGCTAACAATTTCAAGAACTAAACACCTCAATCACATGACAAGCCAAAGGGGCGAAAGCCAACCCATAAAGAACTGATATCAAAGAAAAATATTTACATTTAATGCTTGGTTACAATCAATCCAAAATTATTAAACTTATTTGCTGAAATACACAATATCATTGATCTTTAATGCATGTAGCAGCATAAAAGGAAAAGCATTCCAAGCTAGAAACAAAACAGAAGTACAAACCAAAAGCCATATTGGGAGCTTAGTCACAATTAGCAACGACACAACAAACAAGCTCAAATTTCTAATGCTTATGGCGCAAAACTGAAAAAAATATCATTCCTAATTAATTAACAGGTTGCAGATCGTACCAGCATATATATCCTCACTGATATTTATGATGCGAGAAGCCTTACTAATACCGCCTCTAGTTATGTGAAATATTCTATCAAAAACATCAGGATGCCCATAATGCATCCGAACCCTGAAAATAAAGAACAATTTTAAATGTCAGAGGCTACGTGGTAGCAATGAAGTCAGCATGACACTATAGTCGAGATTTCGAGATGACAACTTACTTTAAAGGATTGGCGAGAACACGCTGACCCAGAGTCACAAAGCTCGTTTCTTGATTAGACATGAATGAGGCTAAAGAAGAAACACTTGCATTTCCAAAAATGAAAACTAGATTAGTGAAAAAGGTGAACGAAACACAAACTAATGTATTAAGACAAGGATACAAATCAACCTTCCAGTGAAGACATGTTCCCTAACACCAAGAATTGTTGGAGAGCGAAGGCCATGATTGGAGTGAAACTCCTCAAGAAGATTCCTCATCTTCAAAGCTTCTTCAAAATAATTATCCTTGAAAAAGAAAAATAACACATGAAAAATTAGTATAATAACCTACCATGTCAAAAAACACACTTAAGGCCTCTTTTGATTCAAGCTTCAATTCTTGATCATGATTGCTTCTGATTGAAAATGAAATATTAGATTGGGTTGTTTGGGAAGAGTTTTGTAAAAAGGTATTGTTAGGATACAGAGTAAAACAAAGCTTCAGATCGTCTGGGATGAGTATTGTAAATAGGTATCGAGCGGATTTGACTCAAGTCAAATTTGAAATTTTCAAGTTCAAGTCAACTAAAATATATTCGAGTTGGAGTCGAAATTCAAGTTAAATCAAGTTAAATTATTAATATTTTTTAATTAAAATATAAATTTTATGTATAATACATAGTATATAAACATATATATTTTATTAAAATTATATGTAATTGTGTACATCCTTATCCACTAGCCTTATCGAAAAATACCCCATATAACATATTTACACACGTAAAATACTCTATATATATCAAAGAAGCTTAAATACATGTCATCACTATAGATATCGAGCCAATTACGAATTGAATAGATTTTATTACATGAGCTACAAAAATCGATTAGAATTCGAGTAGAGTAGCATGCAAATGACGTTTCAACTAGTTTCAAGCTCTGAACAAAATTCTTAGCCCTATTCAAGATATAATCTCTCGATTGGCCCTTTCATTCTCAAAAAGAATAATATGAAGCTTCCTAAAGACTGAAGTGCTACTGCCACTTCCAATTGGTTTGAGCCCAGCAAACTGATTTAAATCACACGCAAATGACTTGCAAGACCAACTTCATAAAAAAGTATAAACCATGGGCAAATTCCATACCCAACAAATTCACTCAAATTTTACCAATCATGAATGAAATGTAGCATCATTTATCACAACTACTAGAAATTTTGTTTGCTTTCAAATATACAAAAGAAAAACACATACCTTTTAACCTGGGTCAATACTAGTCACTTTGGGGCTCACCATCTACCCCAAATGACAAAACAACAACAAAACCTTGATTTCAAACTACTACACGTCAACTTTATAAGCCAAAGCTGACAAGAGGTATTTAATTCATACTCAGTGCATTCCATGAATGACCAGAACACAATTAAGTAGTATCAAAATCAAGAAAATTCCAGTTACAACAAGGAAGAATTGGCTCTCAGATCATGTCCTAAGACCCTTAGCTAGTTTGTTCCGTATTACAAATCCAGAAATACTTCGAATTAGTAACCCATGCATCATTATCATTCCATCTTGAAATGAGTGCTAAGAAAATCAGTATCTTGGGACACAACTAAGCAATCGAGTACTGCCCAACTTATTTAAACACTGTAATGTTAAGCAGGTATAACAAGCGACTGGGTTATCAAAAAAAGCATAAGCTTCTATGTAGACATTTGGATAAGTGATGATATGTTCACTATATACTATAATGACTTTACACCCAAAAATCATAGCTGATCTGACTAAACAGCTGGTAACTCAAATTTCTAAATCAACTGCATTACATTTCTATTAAGCATACAGATCAATTAGGTTCAAACACCTAATGAAATCATTGTAAACAACAAAAACTCAAGGAAATAATGCCAGAGAACTATTGGAAAGCAAAAAAATAAAAAACACTCCAGAAAAGGAGCTTATGAAGCAGAAAACACAGCTACAGACACTTTCTGTGTTGGCTTCTCCAGCAGAAAACACTACTTCAAACAGTACTCCAGAAAACAAACAACCAATTAGAACAATGTGCAACAAATTAGATACATTTCACATTCTCATTCTCGGTCGACATTGCAAGTCTGCAGAAGCCAACACAGAACCCCAAAGGATTCAAGAGTACAACCACCCTATTTCTAAGAAATCAATTTGGAAAACATTCCGAGGATAGTGCTGCTAATTCTGTGTTAAATAAACACCACACACTTTCCAATTCAAAATAAGATATAGCATCTAAAAGTTAAAAGAGAAAAACTGTGAACAAACCTGATTCATGTCAATGGTTTGCATTGCATTACCACGGGTAAATATCACTGCATGGTTTTGGTTCTCAGGTTTACCTTCACCAAGCTTTGGATTACCAGGTAATTTTACTGAATATATTTCCTGAAGCAAATACATAATGTCAGAAAAATATAACTACAACGAAATATCAGGTACATTGAACATAGGTTTCTCATGGGATGGTTAAAGCAGACTATGATAACAATAACACACTACTCAAAACTTGAAATGCACGATGTACTAAGGTAAAATATTACTCACATATATCTGAAGACAAGTTGCAGAAAATAAACACGGTAGAAAAAGAACTGTAGGGTTAACTTCATTTCCATCAGTTTTACAGAGCAAAGCTTCAGGAAGTACTTACGTGCAACGAGCACATCACCTTAAGTAAAATTCCAAATTTAAAGCTTAAAATGTTCAGACTAGCAAAATCTGTTACAAACAAAACCATACAGAGGGAACCCTCAAAGGTACTGAACAAAGTTTTCAGGAAAAGGTTTTAATATAAGAGTCCTGAACAGCCATTAAAGATAAAACAATTGATAATAGACTCAGATAACTTTGAAATGTACACCAGAAATCAAAACATGCACCATTATGACGAGATGCTATTATTGTGACAAGAAATAGGAAATAAAAGTTAGTTGAAAAACTACTCTATTAAAAGCTATAAAAGACAATCTCGATAAGGTAAAATTAACAATATATGCAGTATTAAAATGCTACGTGGAAAAGAATGCAACAAGATGAAACAAAAATAATTGAACTAAGGCTACTGAAGGTGATAGTTATTAGAAATATAATCTGAGCTTTCAAAGTGTTTTGCTCATATGTAAATAATACACATAAGCTGATACCTATATAAAAAATATGTCACCACCCCCTGAACTGATTGATGTTTAAATGCATAAAGTTTCCGGACTAATTTAATTTTCTAGTAGGTATGAGTTTTTATGTTTGAAATGTTGTAACCTCATACCTACCCTCTCCATAATAAACATTTATTTAAAGTATTTTAGTAATCTATTGATCACCGAACCAACAATGCATGTACTATATCTTATGCTCAATTTGAAACACTTTGCTTCTAAGGCGAACCTCTATTCCAATTTTTGATTAACGCTTCATTTGTCAAAACTGTCTTTGTTGGTACTAGACGTGAGATTGAACCTTATTTCAGCTAACCTTTGAGGTTTAATTAAGACTCATTTTAGATGATTTCAATTATTATTTAGCTTACGAGAGATTGAATGTCAGTTGAGCTCAACTTTGAATTGAATAATGCTTGTTTCAAATGAATTCAAGTATTACTTAAATTTGTTTCCTTTTTGGCATGTTGCTCAAACTATATTGAAAATTGGGCCACCGCATAGGGTCAGCCGCAGGTAAGAATGGTACCAAAGAGCCTATATCATCTGCAACCACGGGTAGCACTCTTATCACCATGCATGGAGCAGGTGAGAAGGGGTTCAGCAAATACAACACTGGATTCCACTTGCGAACAAAAAAGGCATGAGAAATCTCTTAACAAAGAGTTCTGTCTATGTTAACGCATGGTTCCAGCGTTGCATCTCAGCCGTACACGCGACGTCTTGGTGAAGCTAACCCTTTATTATAATAATTACTCTCTCGCAGGTCTCAACGTTCGGCCACAACGATTCAGCCTTCCACAAACCTCGTCGACAAGGATTGGGCTACAATATCACCAAACATCGGGGACGACCTATCCCAACTCTCCCCAAACATCGGAGACGATGTATCCACAAACATTGGGTACGAGGTTAAGCACCGTCAAGCACGAGGATTGTCTAATCTGATCATCCATCGCCCTTCGACAAGAGCTATGCCTTCGGTTCCGACGATCAGCTCTTGCAATAGCATCGATGCCAACATATAGTCCAAGTCGTAGTTGTCGCGCCCCTCTAGACTGGCAATCGTACAATTCGTACACGCCAGGCTGCCACATCCTGTACATGTTTCGTACCTGGAGTACGCTATCTCAGCTAAAGTCAAATCACCGAAGAGGGCGGCTTCTCCAGCTTGCCCTATACTCGCGGTCTGCAGGCTACCATCGCAAGCTAACTATAATTACCCCTGAACAAGCTTCAGGCGGAGGGTTGGATCCGCCGGACCTCTTCTCCCCCGCTGTTTTCACCCTTGTACTGAGCCCAAGCGGCTCTCCTTCTTGAGATATAGTGGAAAACATCAAGCTGATCCCGTGGACATAGGGGATTTCCTCCCTGAACCACCTTAAGCCTCTGTGTGCTCTTCTAGATGCTTATTCTTTCTCATTTGAGCCTTAATCATCAGGCTTAGCCCTCTGCGTGTTGCTATCTCTCGGGGCTCCTCCTTCGCACGTCAACAGTATATAATATTCTAACAGCACTTAATCGAGATATCATTTGTGAAAACAAAAGAATTTCCATTTTTTGCAGTAAAATTTCAATGGAACATTATTTGTACCTTATTGAAGCAAACCAAGTTCAAAACAATGTAACAATGAAAATATTCTGGGCTTGCTTGGTTGGAGCCCTGAAAAACAACCCATCTTTTTTTATATTTATTCCTACACAAATTCCAATATTAAAACCTTCTTCATTTTCCCTCGTACACAAATCCAACATTAAAAATCAATTTACTTCACATCCTACACATATTACAATAAAACAATCAATTTTATTTCAAAATTTACACAATTTTCAACATTAAAAAAAATTTATTTCACATCATACACCAACACCAACACATTTTCTCTCTCTAACCCCAAAAAACCACCTCTAACCAAACAAGGCAGAAAATCCTTGAAAAAATTTGGGAAAATATATTGATAGAACAAAATTTCACCAAATGTGTTGTGGCCTAAAGAATAACATGACTACCAATTAGCTAATGGCAAAGATACAGGCCAATAAGAAAAAGTAAAGGTCCTGCAAAACAAAAAAGTATTAAAATGCTGACAATGTGCATTACCTTATCCTTGCCATGGATGTCAGCTTTGACAAGCTTTGAGAAATATTCAGTATAAGCTTTACCATCCTTCACACCCTCAACCACATCAATGTAAGCAACTCTAAGTGCTTCGTTCCTGGAAACACAAAATAAACAATGATGCAGAAGAAAAGAGGCCATAGGAAGGAGCGATTTACATGTACAAGACTACAACTCCAAAGCTTAAAAAAAGTTGATAGAAGGCAAACCGTTGCATCAGAAGTGCAATATCAGCAGCCTCAGGCTTTTGCTCTTCCCTTTGCTTGCCATAAATTTGACATGTTACAACATACGTGAACTTTATATCTGCCTGAGCACGAGCCTCAGGAGATAATTCAAAACCGTCAGTTTCACTTAAACCTGTGTGACTAAGTGCACCATCAGAGCCTGCAATTAGTCAAGTCGGTCATATGGAGATAGAAAATATCAATAAAACTTTCTCACAAAACAAACAGACCCATACCTTCAAAATTGATCCTCTCCAAATAGCTTTGAAGCATGAGAGCTTTCCTATAATACATCATGCCCCTAACTAAGGTAGATCCAAAAGGAACCAAATGTTATACACCTAAAAACAAAGTGCAAGCCTTACAACGAACAAAAAAAAAAGTCAGGAAAGAAAGTACCAATGCTTGGGTGATAACAACAACAGAGTCATAACCTCAAAGTAGTTGGAAAATTTGTTGATAACAATAAGTTAAAAATAAATATTCTAGGTTCAAGTTCAAAAAACATCATCTTCAATAGTTTTAAACGTGATATTAAATGCTTGGTCAGAGCAATATGTAATATGTATTATATGATAAAGAGTGTTATAGTCAAATGCAGAAGTTTATGAACTACTTAGGGCAAATTCATGTTCAATTAGTCATAGTTTGTACAACTACGAAATATGGACCAAGTGACGCCTGCTTCTCTCATGCACATGTACAAGACATGGGCTCAGAATTGCTTGACACTTCTGAAAATACGCACTGTCAATACAAAATACTAAGGAGTTTAAAATCTACAATTCCCCAGAGAAGGAAAGCTTTAAAGGTAAAGTTTTCAAATAATGATACATAAACAAAACTCGAAGTAATACATCATATGCTAAAAAGCCACATTGTAATTACCGGATATATGAAACTTGCATCAAACCAAGTAAAAAAGAATGACCATCTCTAGTCCAAAGTATTTTATTACAAAGACTTTGCTGCTTATTTTTTATGCACACCTATTGAAATGGAATTATTCAGGTAAATCATTTCCCCATAAAACTAATGCAACAAATTCAGAAAATACCATGAATAATATGGAGCAGGATAAAAATAGTCCTAATCTAAGATGGAGTTGTAGAAGGATTTCCATACGTTAGTCAAATAAGAAATAATTTAGCAAACAAAAACAGCAGTTTCTGAAAAATCTTACTTGTACGTGCTAATGTTTGTCCTCGATACGAAGCCCAAAACCGAAGCTCAAGCATATCATTTGGATTGTCTAAAAGTTCAGAGTGTGCAGCATTTTCATCTCTACCTATCCTCACAAGGAAGTTCTTCCATTCATCTGTATAGAGAAGTAGGCTACATCAGATAACCATAATGGAAATAGTAAGCAGGATGCATAGCATTGAAAAATTTCAAGAAAATTCAAGAAGGCTATTTTAAAAAGGAAAGAAAGTGCATAGAAATTCTCCAGGTAGGTACAAACAATGGTATTCAATGGCAGTTCAGATCCAAAATATGCACAGAAGCATAGGTAATTCCAACAAAAAACATCATTCGATATTCACCTCATATCAACACACATCACTTCTGCAAAGTTTTAGCTCAACTGTCAATGGTTTCATAGATAAATAAAAGTAGGAAACCGACACCAAGGATGGGTTCAAGGTCTACTGCAAATTATGCTGTAAGGTACCGAAAAAGGCCATGTGAATGCCACAATCAAAACATATGAATAAAGCAGAGGACCAACAAATGCCAGACAAGACAAAAGAAAGTCACACCGTGCTATGCACACAAGACATCAAACTTTTAGTTCACATCACACTATTACTGTATACCAGATGAAATGAATTTTTGAACATTGAAGAAATAAAATTTAATAAGTGTCAATACTAGTGCATTGTTGACTAGAATAAGTAAAATGAAAGAAAAGAGAACTTTTAACAACTACTCAACTAGTGGCTACTCACGTGAAAAGCAAACAGAGACAGTAGAAATGTCAACAAACAAAAAAAATAGAAACTAACATGATAATATGTAAAAAAAAGTACTCATTTTACAAAGCAAATACAAATTAATCACTCCCAATAAGACAACATATGCATTAGATTCCTGAAACAGTCAACCCCATCCCACCTGAATTTCCCCTCTAAAATATTCATTCAGTTTACATAGAATCTGCTTTTCGAAGCACTATGTATGTTATGATATCATCAGTTGATCTGTTTCTAGCTCTTTTCCCAAGTTAGCAGGGATTTGATCTTTTACCAAGATCCTCCCCTTCATGTATTTATACTGGTTGTTCTATTCTAAAGAATTTCAGAATTCTTCATTAAGTAACAAATTTTAACATTTTTATGATAGAAGCCAAGATTATGGATACAAAAAAAATAAGGACCAGAATTCCAAGCAAGAATAACTCCTAAAACACCTTGTCAAGTTAACTTTAAGCTACTGACCAAAGGTTTCGGTTCACTAAATCATTTTGAATTACTTTTATCTTAATGTAGAATGTATATTTTCAGGTAGGGGAGAGGACAAGAACAGAAAGGGAAGTAGTAGTAGGAAGAGGAGGAGGAAGAAGAAGAAGAAGGAAGAGATCTAGATAGAAAGTGTAACAAAAGGAGAGAACAGAAATGAGGAAAAAGAGAAGAATCACAGTAAGAAAGAGAGGGGGGAAGAGCATGCGAGAGAGAAGAAGATGCAAGACGAATAAAAAATATGAAACAAAAAATTTATCACCATGTTTTCAATTAAGCATAAATTATTTTTTAAAATATAATTATATGATAAGAATTTTTAAATCTAATAACAACAACAGCCAAGCCTTTATCCCACTAGGGGGAGTTGACTACATGAATTTTTTGTTTTCATTGCACTCTATTGGCTAATAAATCTTTATTTAGCTTTAAGTGTGTAAGATTATTCTTTATAACTTTTTGCCATGTTCTTTTACTCTCTCGTTTTCTCTTTTCATATGGATAAAATTCAATAACTCAACATTTCTTACTAGAGCTTTAATGAGCCTATGATTTATATGTTCAAAACATCACCCTCTGAATTTATCTTAAATTGATGCTACTCTCACTTTCTCATGAATATATTAATTTCTCATTCTATCATTTTATGTATACCCACCTATCCTTCCATGTATCACCAATTATCGCATCACTAATACAATTATTTTTTTTTTTACTAAATGTGCACTCCATATAATCAATTTTTAATCAAATAAAACGAAAATCTTGAAGACTCTAAAGCACTCTTTTATAACTCGTGTTTCGCCTTTGCCATATATCTAGTCTTATTAATAAGAAGGATATCATTTGTGAAAAATATCAAGGCACCTCACCCGGGATGTATCCAATAGACATAAAGTTGAGCTTTACAGTAATCCAATTATAACAAAAACGTCGTTGGGGAACCACCGAATGCTCGAACATAAGTAACGATTTGTTTTTATACGTCTTTAATAACTTGAATATAATTAATACAATCTTGTTTTTTTAAACTTTACAGAACACTTTTCTTGAAACATTATCATAAGCTTTTAAAATTGATAAAAACCAAGCACAAAATCTTCCATTAAACCACTCAACAAATGATTACCTTTATAATAGATCTTTCTGACATAAAATAAAATAGGTTCTGTGCTACTCTAATATCGCGACTTAATCTATGCTTGATTACCCTCTCTAAAATTTTTTAAGTATGATTCATCAATTTAATTCCTCTATAATTAGCACAATCCTGTACATCATCCTTGTTGTTGTAAATAAAAACTAATGTATTCTTTTTCTAGTTATTCGGAATTCTTTCAGTCTTCAAAATCACATTAAACAACCTAGTGAGCCAGAAATTCCTTCTTCTCCCATACATTTTTAATCCCACAAATTAAAATATTTCACAATTACAATAAAATTGGATCTTTCAAAAATGAAAATTTATAGGTTAGATTAGAGCTTTGTGGATTAAATTTAACAAATCAAGTCAGGGTACTCCAATTTCAATTCATTTATCATTCATTAACTTCATTACAATGTTAGGCGACTTATTTATATATAGGGATCCAAATACAAGAAATAAGAAAATAAATTCAAATGTAGAAAATAAAATATTGATTATATTTATGTTGAATAAATAAAATATAAAAAAAAATTATGGTGAATATCTAGTCCTCCAAATCAACGAGGAATCGAATTGAATCTATACCAAACTAATCTAGTAATCGTCAATCAAATAAAATTAGCCTATATTGATTCTTCAACCAGCATTAGAAAGATATGAAATAAATCTTAGCATGCTGCCAGATGTTCTAAGCGTAACCCGATAATTAAAACTAAATAGGATGTTAATATGCAATTTTAAATCCATACAACAAAGGAAGCTGGACTACCTCCATATCTACTCCAAGTAGAAGCTGGCTAAACTAAGTTACAATATAATTCCATAAGATAGACAAAATTATTAGTTGTGAAAAATCCTCGGAATACAAACTGTAATAGCTAAGTGAAATTGCAACATTTTATTTAAATCTAAACCAAGCTATCCAATATTAAAGGAATAAAACCTCAAAAGACAAAAATAATTTTCAAATTCTCTTTAGCCCCTACAACGCAATGACTTTAATACAAGAATAGGACCTAAGAATGCTAGATTCAAATCTATGGAATACCGATACTTCGTGAAGCCTAATACATTCATATCATATTCGTGTCAGATACCAATACTCCCCGAAACTCTACCATATGTATCCAATATGCCACACAATTTATCAATTTTTATTTTTATTCTTTAGAAATTCGATGTTTGTCAGATATTTGTCTGATATTTCCCGATACATCTAATTAGAAAAAAAATGTTGGAACAATCAACCCACCATACATGATAAAAACTAAAAAAAATATCTTACATAAAACACAACTTATGCATAAATTTGAACATTAAAATTACGAGAACAATATGCTGAGCTCACACAATTAGGATCATAAAGAGCTTCACTCACATCAGTGTTTCGACAATAAAAATAGATTTGATATCTGTAAGATACCGCAACAACTTTGGCTGATCATTTATCGCAATCTTATAGATACCAGCAACATTGCTGTTTTGTTAGCTCAACAAATACTGCCTTAATTTCTATTGAACGTTGATTACATTTTTTTATCTTAATCAAGCTTGTATTGCGAAAAAGAAAGGGCAAAGCCTTTTTATTTTATTTATTTATTAAATCAGAGTCTCAAAAAAAGAAGAGCATGCATCACCTTTGATTAGGTTAGTATATTTGGGTTCAAATGATAGTCGAGTCCTTACGTATCCGTATCCTATTTGTTTAAAATTTACTGTATCATTGCATCTGTATCGTATCATATCTATATCACTATATCATACTCATACTTTATAGTTAAAAACAAATAAAAAAGACAAGCCGTCATTATTTCATGTCTCTCAAGTTAAAAGTAACTTATAAGTTATAATAGAAGAAAACCTGGAAAGATCTTCTGGAGGTAGAACAGAGTGGTTATCCCATCTTCGTTCTTCTTCTGAAGCTCATCAATGCTATAAAGTACAACCTCTGAATAATATGGAGTAAAGACACTGGAAAATAACAAAGAGATTCAGAATACAATTTATGGAGAAAATAAACAATTTATACAAAAATGACAGTGTAAGATGGTGAATTCAATATCACCTGAATGATATAATCTCAGAAACTGGTCTAGCAGCTGGCATTTTCATAAATAGGGAGTTTGTAAAGAATTCAAGCCTACGCCTAGCCTCCAGGTTTCTAGGCACATTTGCTGCAGACTCTTTGATGGTCAATAGTGAATGCAATCTCTTGACCTGATTTTTCTGCATAATAGGTTTGAACCGTCATGCATACAATAACCTAGAAAATTACACAATCAAGAAAGATAAAAATAACAAAAATAAAATAGCATACCAACTCTGGATCTGCAGGCCACTTAAGATTAGAGAAGAGCCGGCCTTCAGCCCTTGCTTTAGATATTTGATTCCAGACATCCAGGTTACCTCTATGAAGATGACAAAATGGTGAACATTGATGAGAGTAACATGGATCAAGGTTAAACAAACAAATGATTGGTGATCACATACCCCATATCAACAAAAAGAATATCATGATGTACAACATAATAAAGATCTTGCATTGCACTCACAGCCCCCTTTTGAAGTTCGGGAGATTCTTCCTCTCTCTGAAAAGCACATAAATAATATAAGAATTTATAAAGATAAGCAGATCAATAATCATTACTCCCAGTGTAATATCACAAATAGAAGCACACCATACAACGCCATCACGCGATATACAAGAATAAATAAGCAAGAAAATGATAGAAATCAATTTCAAAAGAAACATACTTACATAAGAATGCCTCTTTGAGCAGCAATACAAGAAACAAAACTCTATATTTTTTTAGAAACTGGAAACCTTCATGGAAGGCACTCCACATTATGATGACCATGCAAATGTATTTCGTAAAAAAAAGGATAACAGTAACCTAAATCCCTGAGATAAGATTGCTTCTACCACACCATACTCTAATCATATCTCTATATTACCTAACCTCAAATATGACCATCAACACAAGCTTAAAAGACAAGGAAAAGTGGCAAACATCGTCATTCAATTATCCCTTCAACCATCATAAGGCCTATATGCTCTTTTCAATATTACCTTAAAGGGTAAGAGAACAAAAGAAGTTGCTCCTTT
The DNA here is from genome assembly GCA_002786265.1 of Apostasia shenzhenica. Lineage (NCBI taxonomy): Eukaryota > Viridiplantae > Streptophyta > Magnoliopsida > Asparagales > Orchidaceae > Apostasia > Apostasia shenzhenica. Next base: position 707,470 of record KZ454678.1, read on the forward strand.
GCGACCAAAAGATCACAGGTTTGAGTCTCAAACAACCTCTTTATTAAAAATACCCTCTATCCTCATCCTTGTCCTTTGATACAAGGATGCCCTTTTTCTTAGTAATGCTTCTCTCAATGAAATTAGCTTCACTAATAATATAATAATATCTTAAGTAAATTAACTCCTTTCTATCATAAACTTAGAATAGTCTCATCTTTAATGCAGTCATGGCATATACCATTCTTGAGAAGTTGAGGATTTCGACTGACATAAACACAAAATACAAACACAATAACAGAAAGAACAACAAAGAATTTATTATTCTTTCAGAAAAAAAAAAAACAAAGACTTTACTCCAAACTAGTTGGGATCAACTAGATGAAATTAATTATCTTTTCCATTCTTCTTTATTTACAATGTCTCATGACCAGTTTGGCCTTCCTCACTCCCTACTTACAATCACAAATTTGACCCCTCACACTTATGCATAAGGAATTCTAGAGGTGGAAGGTAATATGAAAAGCCACTTTAAACATCCCTCTTTTATCTTGGCTTTAATGGGGGACACTCCCACCCTTTGTCTCATGCAATCATTTCTAATACAGTTCATTGTATTGTAATTACTCATGCATCTGAACATCCATATCTCAGCTACATTAATCATAAAGATATTTTGCTACTTAATATAGCTAAGAATGCCGGTAATGTTATAGCAGTTATGTCAGATAAAGCTAGTGCCGAGTAAAATGCAGCATATGGTATATTGCCTAAAAATTCAAAATAAACAACAAACATAACAATGACATGAAATAAACAAAAATATATTCAAAAACATCATAAGTTTGCACAACAGGTCCAGACGTCTCCGCTAAATTCTTAAAATCATCAGAAGCATCTATTTTGCAAAAGACATTATGCATATTAAAAAGACAATACTATTAAGCATAAGATGGCTACCAATATTCCAGTCAAGGCAGTGATCCTGGAAATCACAAGAGGCAATCTGCTTAATTGAAAATCCACCTGGATGTTCTTCCTCCTCAAACTCTCCTTGATATCCTCAAAAATTCTTTCAATCCTTTATTTTACAGAGAAGAAACCAAGGTATAAGATTGACAAAATAACAAAAACATCTGCAAGCCTATTTGAAAGAGGAAAGCTCACCACAAACGACCTTCCATATCAATTTCTAAAATGGCCATCAAGATAGCCCTCATGCTGTAGTAACACTCCTCAACAGCATATTTCATGTAGTCATCCCTGCAAATTCTATCCCAGAGTTCATCCTGAGAATCTTTGAACTCAACTGCAATATCCTTGGCCAAAAACACCTTTTTACACCAAATAAACCAAAAAAAAAAAAAAACCCCAAGTCAATATCAAGCAAGTTACGTGGCAAAAGGGTAGTAAATTTTGAATTCAAATAACAAAGTTGTCTCGATAAGAAACATTGAACCTTGCTGGCAAGAAGAAACAGGGGCCATTGGACCAGAGGAATAAATGCAGAATTTTTGGGCAGAAGAAGTAAATCCATTTCCCTGTAAAAAATACAAAAAGTATAAGAGATAAAAATAAATATTAGTAGAAAATATAATAAGACTCTGTAGCATTAGGACTTTGACTCACAGGTTGGTTATGTAATCTTCTTCTCGCAAGTTCTTTACAATTTCATTCCAGAAAGGAGCAAATCTTGCAGCATCAAACTTCCTTAGCTCACCGAGCTTCAGATATTATACAATGATTATGATTATGACATATAAGATTTGTATTTAAAAGGAATGTTGAGACTATAAAACAAATGAAACCACAAGGCAGGACAAAAGTGTTATTATCAAGTCTCATTAAAATGCCACACAGTAGGTAACCAGTACTGCAGCCATGTAACATTCATAACAGCCGAAATAGATTAGGATTCCTGTGAATTCTACTGATCGTTGGTCATAAATTCCAAAATTATCATGGTCATTTAGGGTCATTCTAATGAAAGCTCTCCCAAATTTTTTATAGTTTGAAACAATCCTCTGGGTTAATTCTAGCTTGGATAAATTCTTATAAACAAAAATAATGCTAGACATCTGTGAAGTTAACTAAATGCAAATAGAGCTTATAATAAACCAAAAAATTGAAGAAAGTACTTAATGCAAGTTTGCTGTTAAATTTTTACATTTGCAAGCATCAAAATATTGAAAAATTTAGAGCTTAAACACCCTCAGTTCAGCGAATACTGAACTTTTCACTTTGCATCTTAATCAGCCTCAGTTAAGCAAAAAATGAACTTAAAGCTTTGATATCAATCAACTCACAATTAAATCACATATAAACAAATATGTCATCAAAATAAAATATCAAAACTAATACTTAAAAGCTTTGGTATCTAAAGATTCTTACGGAAGGATTGTTGCTACAAATAGCAATCAATCTACCAAAAAACCTAAAGAGAAGTTCGATTTCCTAGAGACAGTTAACAAAATGGACTAAGGTGGAAAACAATAATAGTTAACAAAATACTTGGATCCTAGAAGAAACAAGCATAAACAGCAATTACCAAGACAACTGAGAAAAGGACAAAATGCCAAACCAGAATAAAGTACAATGGACACAACCGAGAAATAACATTAAATAGAACCATACTCACAAACATTAACTTGAACTTCAAGTAAGAATTAAGAAAATTCACATTTTCATTCAGAAAAGTTCCTCCTATGACGCAATTGCCAGAAGATAATTCTTGAACCATTTTGCTTTTCTTAACAGTCAAGCAATGCCAAACAAAGCAATTTTACATAATGTGGAAGGAACTACATATTAGGAATGTTGTACTTGCTAAGAGCCTGATAGTATTTCTCCTAGTTATGGTGTGTAAGCCTCAATTACGGAATTCTGTGTTTATGGAAATAACCTAATTGAAAGCCATAATTTCTAGGAAAGTAATTCTTTCTTTTTGCTGTGTAAAGTGCTCCGTATATATTTGTTTAACTATTCAACATTGGGATTATTTTAGCCCTTCATTGTCGTCAGGTTTTCTTCGACCTACATTGTTTTTTTCGGACCATCATCACCGTTGAAGAGATCCATCATGGCACATCTCTTATTCCATAACAATTCACATTGATTAGACTCACCACTAGTCATCATGTCTGCAATCGCTCAAATCAATGTCCAAACGGAAGAAATGATGCCCAACCCTCAGACAAGAGAACTGCAGCAGATTAACACTGCACATCGCCTTATTGGGTTCAAGCTTTCTCTTAGATTCTCAATTGATTCTTAATAGGACAAAGAGAAAGGCACCTTGATTTTGAATCGTGGAATGAAAGACTCCATGATTATGGCTTGGTCATGCAATTCAATGTGTATGTTTCTTCACACGACAAATGATATTTGGATTCAATTTGGAAGACCTACACAAAGGTCAAATGCACTGCTAAAGTCTATGAATTGAAGATCAAAATCACTTCCACAAAACAAGGAAACAAGGTTGTGACTGAATAAGTCAAACTTTTAAAGGGACTGGCATGAAACGGGCCATTGTCGTTCTATTCAGATAAAGTGGGGGGAAGATGGTGAAGATGCCACAACGTTAAGGGAGTTTATCAAAAAGAGCATATCAATGACTTCTTAGCTAGTCTTAATGTAAAGTTCCATGAAACAATAGTACAATATGGCGATATGGATACAAAATAATACGAAAACAACAATACAACAAACATAAAAGAAATAGGATATGAATACATATACGATAATAAAAAATAATATAAAAAAATAAAGATGATCATATAAAATAAATCGCATAATTATATTTGAGGTGTTGATCATATGTTCTAATATAGCATAAAAGACAATTACTATGACCTAAACCTGATCAAAATAAACCAGAATTATGCTCTCGCCCTTGTCTCTAACTCACTAAATAAATAGATAAATAAAAACAAAAGAAAAAAGAAAACTCTACCCTCCAATATAGATTGAGGTTGACCTTTTAAGCTGCGTGAGTGGGGCATCCTATAGAAGCCGCAACATGTTCGCAAGAAAGGGTCCGTTGAGTTAGCTAAGGAAGAAAAAGTACCAAAGAAATGGTGTCGCTTCCAAAAGATTTTAAAAAGGGTCCAGAGGTAGAGGTAGCTAAGTTTATGGAGGAGAACCTAGTATGACTACCCAATGTAGAAGATCAACGTAGAACCAAAGAAGTATCGTTGTAGAAGCTCTAGCAAGCACGAAGCTCTGCTTTCCCAATCATTAAACAAGCATTGCCAGCTATCAAGCACGAACATGACACAAGAACATGGAGACATGATACATTACAACACGACGACACGATAATTTCTCAAAATACAGAACACAAACACGACATGACACGTCAAATACAATAATAACAATAACAACCAAATCTTAATCCCACTAGCCGAGGTCAGCTATATAAATCCTTTATTTCCATTGCGCTCTATCAATTAACAAATTCTTATCTAAGTCTAAGTAACTAAGATCAGTCCTTATAGTTTGTTGCCAAGTCTTCTTTGATCTCCCTTTTTCCTTTTTGTACATGAGCAAGATCTAATAACTCGATTTTTCTAACTGGAGCTTCAATTGGCCTACGATTTATATGTCCAAATCATCTAAGCCGACTTCCTCTAAATTTATCATCAATTGGTGCAACACCAATATTCTTTCAGATATATGCATGTCTCCTTCTATCCTTTCGTGTATATGCACGCATCCATCTTAACATCCTCATTTATGCAACATTTATTTTATTTGTATATTTTCTCTTTGCATGCCAGCATTAAGCACCATATATTGCTTACTACCGTTTTATAAAATTTATCCTTAAATCTGGATGAAATTTTATCGCAGAACACACCAGAAACATTTCTCTATTTTACCCATCCTGCTTGAATCCTGTAAATAATATCATTATTTATTTCACCATCATTTTGTATGATTGATCTAAAATATCCAAAGCGCTCACTTGTCTTGACAATTTGATCACCAATTATCACATCACCAATATAAATGTTTTTTTCTTGACTAAATGTGCACTCTACATATTCAATTTTTGATCTACTGAAACAAAAACCTTTAGATTCTAGAGTATTTCTCCAAAGCTCAAATTTCGCTTTAGCTCCCTCTTTAGTTTTATTTATAAGAACAATATCATTTGCGAAAATCATACACCAAGGCACATTATCTTGAATATATCCAGTCAGGACTTCCATAATCAAAGTAAAAAAAAAAATCAACTTAAAGCTAAACCTTGGTATAATCCAACTATAATAGGAAAATCCTTAGTCAAATCTCCTTGTGTCCGAACACAAGCAACTACTACTTTATGCATGTCTTTAAAGACTTAAAAATATGAAGTGCAAATCTCTTTCTTTTCTAAAATTCTCCAAGATACTTCTCTTTAGATTTTATCATAAACTTTTTTCAAATCAATAAAAAATAAATGTAAGTTTTCCTTTCTCTCCTTAAACTTTTTCATTAAACTTCTCAAACAATGAATAGACTGATTCTCTGTATCTTAGTATTATAGCATAACTTATGTTCGATAATTCTCTCTCAAAGTTTTAAAATATGACTCATTAATTTAATTCCTTTAAAATTAACACAATTCTGTACATTGTCTTTATTCTTGTAAATAGGTACCAATATACTCTTTCTTCATTCATTTGATATTCTTCTAGTTTTCAAAATCATATTAAACAATCTAATGAGCCAAAAAACTCCATCTCTTAAGCACTTTCAAGCATAAGATATTATTCGGTCCTACTGCTTTTTTATAATTCATCTTTTTTAAAGCTTTCAGACTTCAACTTTACTAATACATCAAATGTAAAAGTAATTTTTTACTTTCTTTTGTGGTGCTAAGTTCAGTAACATCAATTGAATTTTCACAATCTTCATTGAAAAGCTGTTGAAAGTAACTCATCCATCTATCTTTGATATCTTTTTCCATGAAAAATACTTTTTAATCTTCATCTTTAATACATTTTACTTAAATCTTTAATTTTTCTATCTCTTGCCCTGGCCATTCTATATAATTGGCTTTCTCCTTCTTAGTGTATAGCTTCTTATGTAAATCCTTAAGGGTCATATTCTTTACATCGCGGACTACTTTTTTAGATTCTCATCGAGCCACTTTATATTTCTCTTATTTATCCATTTTTTATTTTTAAATCAATTTTTATAACAAATCTTCCTCTCCTTAACTTTTTTTTATACATCTTTTCACCACCAAGCATCTTTATTATTTGAAATTATTTTTTTGGATTTTTCCAGCACATCCTTCGCCACCTTACAAATGCAGTTAGCAACCGTCAGCCACATAAGATCAGTTTTCTCGTTAATGTCCCATTGCCCAAGTTCTAGAACCTTCTTCTTAAAATATATTTATTCTCATTCTTTAGATTTAGAGATCACTTTGTAAAGTGAGTGGGAGACTAAAAGAAAATACAATTTTGCTTGCCAAGAAAACCATGGCGAACACGACAATAAGAGGTAAAAAATGTCAGTATTAAGGATTAGAGAAGGACAAAGGTGAAGCTAAAATTCTAAGCATTTTGCGAATAATTTATTTTTGTGAGGCTTGAGAGAAGTGAGGGAGCAAGAAGTTTGACTTAGCTTGGTTAGTCTAGAATTTTAACTTAAATCAAGTATAATTTAAATAATAATTAAATATAAATTTTTCATTTTATTGGACAATTTCAAATATTATTTAAAAAAATAAAAAAAAGGTAGATGTGTCTATAGATTTTAATCTTACGTTTAATATTATTATAAAAATATAATACTAATAAATAAATTTAATATTACTATTCAATATATCTAATTCTATCCCATATGTGTCCCTAAAGTGTCTTGCGTGTCAAAAGTGTTAAGCATCACAAAAATATTTTGAAACTGTCTTAGAAGTGTGATGCATCTTAAAAAGGTCTTGAAAGTGTCTCAGAAGCATTCTAAGATGTCTCAAAGTATTCAAGACGTGCCCTTTAGTTTTTTTAAGATTATTTTGTTAGGACAAACCATGTGGCGTGGCCGATACGGTGTCCCCTGCTTATTTCCAGTGACCATGTACCTGACACAAACACGATGTAATTTTTTAAAGTGTTTATGCTTCATAAATTACTAGACAACCATAATGTCTAAGCAAAAGATCCTTTACACTAATTGGTGTATCAAATAAGTATTGATGGCCTATAGAGACATATCGATATCTAATATATATCGGTATGGATAAATTAAACTTCATGAATTATTGGTGCATCGTACTACAAGAGTTGAACATGAGTTCAAAATCTAAAGAAAGATGATTTACTTTCACTTAACGAAGTTATAATTATGCTTGCTGAGGAAAGTAGACTTTGTGTAATGTTGAAACCAAAGGCTACTGAGATGTTGGCCACGTTAACTAAGCAAACAAAATAAAACAAAATATCAAAAGGGGAATGACCAACTACAAATCAAAAAAGAAGGGAGTAGCCCAAACCAGTGACGACTGAGCCGTACTATGATAAATTAACTGTAATAAGACAAGGCACAAGAAAGAAAATATTTTAAGTAATACAAGAAACAATCAAATAAAGAATAAGAAAATAAAATAGGACAAACAAAATAGTTGATGATGCAAGTCGTATGTTCAAGTAATATTGAAATTTATAACAAATCAAATTAAGTAGCAAACTATTTTAATTAAGTATAAAAAATTTTCTAAAATATTATTTATATCACTAATAAGATTTTTAAATCCTACAAACTAAAATTATTTTAAAATTTTAAATTAAATTGGATTGTTGATAAATGAGAATTTATTAATTTAGATAAGAAAGTCAAATTCTAATTCAATAAATCAGATTGTGGTTTCAGAAAATTGATTGATACCTCACAAATAATTCTGGCAATGGTTAATTCGCTAAAACATAATGTGATATCTCAATTTACAACAGATGAATGGTGAAGTAGAGCAAATACATAGCCTCGTTTGGTTCGAGCTCTTTTTTTTTAAACAGAAGAAAAAAATATTTTATTTTTTAAATTTAATCAAAGAGAAATTTATTTTACTATTAGAAAGTATATAAAATATGAAATACCTTCAATTCTAATATTCGAATTTGTATTGGATGTGATATAAAGTTGATTTTTATAGTTGAAATTTGTGTTGGACAAAAAAACTGCTTTGTACCAAACGAGGCCGGACGAGTAACTAGAAAGTTGGATACAGATAGAACTATGCTTGAAATTTGGGTATCTGATTATAATTTTGCCATAAATAAATAGTACTCTGGGTGTGATTGATATGGAGGCATACGTGATAGTGTCGCAAAACAGGAAGGGTGAGGGAATCACAGGAGTGAATTTTGTTGGCCGACCAGCTTCATGTGTTGAGGCCAACTTAGGCGGTGTGCACAAAAGGAGTGCGAGTGCACGTGTGGCTCTACAAATTTTGAAAACTTGACTCACCAACATGTGCAAAGGCCGCACAAGAGTGAAGCAAGAGGATGTGGTAGGCTTGTGCTGGCGAGGTCATGTTGGTGTCGCTGCACTAATCTCTCACGGCTGGCGTTGTCCATGGAAGCAACGTCAAGCTGAGGCGGAGCCATTAGAGTAATACACACGAGGGCGAAGCTAGCCGTGTCGCTGCCACTTAGCCGGGAGGTCTTCTAGTCATACAACTTCGAAATTTACAGATACGAGCAGGGGGAGGGGAGGAAAGTGATAGGGACTTAGGGTTAGGAAAATTCTGTTTTTTTTTACTCAATAAAAGATAACTATGTAAATTTAAGGATTCCCATACAAAACAAGTTATGCCATTGCCTTCATCAGAATTGACCCATAACACAAATCTAGACCCTGAGAAAACTCAAATTTCATTTCATAATCACCGACTATTACAATGATAGACGATCTATTTATATAAAGATCCTAAAACATAAAAACTAGGAAATATAATTTAAATGAAGAAAATACAATTCAAAATATATTCATGCAAAATAAGAAATAATTATTTTGGCAAATTTTCATCCTTTTAAATTACCTCCAAATCTTCAATCAGCATCAATTAGCCAAATCAATCTCGAATCTTCCCAAATCAATTCAAATCGATTACAATCTAGAGTGTTGGGTTTTAAGGGTCCCATGGAAGTCCTTTCTTAGTTCTACTCTGATACAAGTACAACAAATCATCCAGTTCACAATATATTTGGGTGTAGCTCATTTGTCCATGTTTATAACCAAAACAAAGGAAGACTGGACCAAAGAGTGATTAAATATGTTATGCCAAAAATTTTTAAAGGAAAAAGGAGGGACAAATGCTATCATCCACTACTAAAAAATTCTGTCTCCGCTGATGTAACCTTCGTTGAATCCTGAGCCAATTTCATTCGGTTTTATCTTGAGCAAGAAACTACTATTGTGGAAGATAAGGAAAGAAATCTCTTTGTCCTCAATCTACCAACCTCCAAAACTACACACATTGAAGCCAAACTCAAACAGCCTGAGCCCAATTTTTCCACAACCAGGCCTATTGGAAAACCTTTTTCCCACCAAAATCATGCAAAGAAACCTACATTCCTACTAACTAACAAACATTTTAACCAGTTGTAGTCGAGAAAGAAAATTCTCATTCCAAATCCACCGCCATCCCAAACATCAAACTCAAACTTTGGGAAATTAGAAGACACAAAAATTCTGTTATATGCGATGTCATAGTTTGTCTCATATGAAAAATGTTCACCACACCATAAACCTTACACATCTTAAAATTATGTCTATTCCCAAAACACATTATGAGATTTTATCATGAGAAAATTGGAGAGATAATATGAATATGGAAATGCATACACTGGAACCACCAAATGGAAATGCTATCAAAAAAAAAATGGAAAGAGATGGATGGGATTCAAGTGGGTGTTGAAAGTGAGACATAAGGACTATGGAAACACTAAAACAACACAAAGCAAGATTGGTGGCCAAGGGACACACCCAAACATGTGGAATAGACTAAAGGTTCGCACCTATTGCAAAAATGAACACGGTAAGGTTACCCTCGTTCTTTTCTATGAACTTTGATTGGCATTTATAGCAATTTAATGTGAGGAGCGCCTTTTTACATGGAGACCCTGAGGAAGAAAAATACATGGATGTAACATCGGGCTTTGACAAGAACATGGTAAACGTGTACAAATTTAAAAATGCATTGTATGGATTGAAACAATCATCTAGAGCCTTATCCAGAAGGTTCCTAACCGCAATAGTAACCATGGGCTATAAGCAGAATCAAGGAGACCACACTATCCTTATCCAGCACTTGGGTTTAGAAGAAGCCACAACCGTTCTAGCATATGTTGATGGCATTATAGTGACAGGGAATGATGAGAATGAAAGGCCATAAAAGTAGCTAGGTCAAAGTATAGAATTTTCATTAGAAATATTATGTCACTAATCTCTTGAACGACACGAAGAAAGTAACCTGCCAACCTTCTAGTACTCTGCTTGGTCCGAAATACACTTGAAAATACCGAAGGTGATAATGCCACAGATAAATAGGGATACCCAAGATTGGTTGGAAGTATCATCTACTTGTCATACAAAAGGCCCGGCATTGCCTATGCAATAAGGGTATTTATGCACAATCCCAAAGAAGACCGCTAACAAGCAATCTACAGAATATTGCAGTACCTTATGGGAACCTAAAGGAAAGGCATCTTATTCAAGATAAGTGATAAATTAGTGCTCGAAGCCAACAAAGAAGATGACTATGCCAGTCCAGTTGTTGATAGGAGGGATAACACCAAGTATTGCCATTTCTTGGGAGGATATCTCATTACTTCGAGTATAAAACAAAATGTGGTGGCAAAATCAAAAGTCAAAATTTTAAGCTATGCCACGAGCAGTATGTGAATTACTATTGTTGAATATAATCCAAGAAGACCTCAAGATCAAATGGGATGGTCCTAGTAAGAATTTGCTGCAACAATAAATCAGAAATAATATTGCTCATAACACTGTGCAACATGACCAAAACAAATACATTGAGGTAGAACAACACTTCATCAAAGACAAGTTATTCCCCAGTCATGGGATTGTTTATTTATGAGAACCATCTAATTGAAGGCCATAATTTTGGGGAAGTAATTCTTTCCTTTCACTGTAGAAAGTGCTCCTGTATGTATTTTGATTGAATACAGAATAACAAATAAAATTTACCCAAAATTCACCACACAAAATCAGTATAATAAACAAGTAAAAGAAGTAAACCATAAGTAGGAAGGTTTGCACCAAATGTAAGTTAAAGAGACAAACATGAAAAATAATAAATATAACTTGGAAAGTGCATTAAGTCAATGAAACTACGTATGTCTGTAATTATAGGATAACTTGAAAAATTAGAAGAATGATTCCATAATTACTAAGATTTGAAGCTACCTGGCGAGAAGAGATCATTTCTTTCCTGCATAAAGTGAAGGAGAAAGACTTTAACAATGAAAAACAACAATGTGAAAACTTATCAGAAAGTATTCAAAAAGTGTCATTCCACCTAGTGATTAGTGTTAATTTTGTTCAATATGGCTATGTTAGTTATCTAATGTCTCTCCAAGTTTAATATTGTAGGATTGAAAGTTAAATTGAATCTTTGATACCCCATACATAAGATTTGAAGTAAATGTGCGTGGACTAAAGCTACATTTATGAAATGTTCGAGTGATCAAGTATCAAGAACAAGAGAAGAAGATTCAACGAGTAAAACAAACTTTTCAATTATGTTATTTGTATTTTGGGTAAAAGTAATGTGGAATTGGCCTTGATAGTACTAGATTAGTATGAATCATCATAGGAGCACTTAGAACGTATTAGGAAGTTATATAGGATGAATCTAAACCATGTTGTAATAATGAAAAATGAAAAACAAGGATGTTTAATATGTTTAAAAAAAGATGTTTAGGCCTTGTTTGGCATGAGCCCAAAAATGGGCAAAAAAATATCTTAATAATATTTTAAATTTATTATAATTTTTAATAACTTTATTTCACATCCAACACAAAATCCAACCTTAAAAATCAACTTTATTTCACATCCAACACAAATTCCAACCTTAAAATCAACCTTATTTCATATCCTACACATCTCCCAATATTAAAATAAATTTCTTTCCCATCAACTCTATAAAATAAATTATTTTCTCTTTCCTTACCCAAATTTATCCTCCAACCAAACAAGCCCTTAATACAGAGATCTGGGAATCCTGCATAATAATGGTTTAGGTCGACCCAGTATATTGAGGTCAACCAAAAAGTTCCCTAAGTGACAGTTGGAGCTACCAAACACTAAGCCACCATGAGCAGCTAAAAAACTAGCCATTGGGAGCATCTTATATATAAAAGTTTGGAATCTTTTGGGCTTCTTTCTAAATTTCTCTTGCAACCTAATTAAGCGCAATTAATGATGAGCTGATCCCTAAATAGCTTTGATGATTTAAATACAATTAAAGAGTGATTAAAAAATGATTAGAAAGCTCAAGTGATGATCCATCCACTCTAAGCGATTCGAGGATTCAATCCTATGAAAGAGTGCATTATTTTGTGCGATATTGTTATTATCTATGTATTCTCAGTTTATTTTTCCATAATTAGTTGAGGACAACATCACATTGCGCAATTAGAGGAGGTGAGAATGATCCATCACATTGGGTGTGAGGAGAGCCTCCAGTGTTGGATCTAAAAGAGGTTCTTGATTCCCTTGATTGAAGAGGACCTAAAATGTGTGATCTAGTAGAGGTGCTTTGGTTTTCCCTTAGGTGAAGAGGAAGATATCCAGAAGTATAGGACAATTGTATAGTGTTTTCACCACCAGATTGAAGGAGTGATTATTTTAGTGGATAGAATTGGGATGGAGTGGATATAGGCAAGAGTGTGTTGAACCACGCTACATTATGTGTTCATGTGTCCCATTTTCTTTTACCATTGCTCTCCCATTTATCTCATTGGAATGTGTATGTGATCTTTTATTTATTACTTCTAAATTTATTATAATCTTAAGTTTTGGTTTAGGATAAATTACATCTAGGTCCCTAAATGTCGAGAATAATATTACACAAGTCTATGGTCTTAGATTTTTAACATTTGTGTCTCTGAGTCACATTTAATATATCAATTGTGTCCTTTCGTAATTTCAACCAATAAATTTCTAGAAAAATATCTTTACTCCTCTGTCCCCCCCTCTCTTGCGTCCCTCATGAGCAGAGGAAAGCCAATGCTCCAAGTTGCCTTTTCTCTCTTCCGCACGCGAGCAAGCAGAGGAGGCTAGCGATCCCGACCTCTATCTCTTCCACGAACAAGCCGTGGAGGGATGAAGGACCCGCTCCCCTCCCTCTCTTCTCTCTCTTTTTGGTTGCTAGTAATGATGACAAAAACACTATTAGATAGAAAGAAAGAAGAGGGATGAGGCGAGAAAGAAGATAGGAGGAGGAAGAAATAAAATAAGGGTATGAAATAAATTGTATAATTAAAATTTATTAAAAAATTTTTTATTTTTATTTAGGCATTTATTCATTGAAACCATTTAAATGGACCGGCATAAAGTATTTAACATACCATTAGGGAATTAATTGAGAACGCTAAAATTTTAAGGCAGTGGACCTTCATGATACTATGCCCTAACCGTGAGGATTATTTCAGATTAGATGCCATCTAATTGATCTATTAAAAAGCACCTTTTTTGCGGACCTAGATGAAGCTTCTCCATAAATGCTGTAGGAAACTCCTCGAATAATTTATGGACAGCTTCCACAGATCTGATCTGCAAAAACACACGCAAATTGATATATATATATATAAATATATATAGAGAGAGACATATTAACGGCCAGTACTTTAAATGCAAATTCCTGAACAGCAGGAAGGAACAAAAAATCCATGCAATTAAGTTCAATAACTTTTACCTACCTCAGCAAACCAATTAAATAGAACCAAAAATAATATTGAACACTAATGGAGAAATATTGCAACAAAAGATAGATTCCAGTGCAAATTCCCAATGAACTCCAGGAAATTGCTACAGGAAAGATGAAACAGAATTCACTACCAAATTGAACAGAATTTCAATGATCTGATACACGCCAAGATAGAAAGTCAAACACATGAATTTATACATGCAGATCTAAAGGACGAATTTAAAAAATATGACACTACGAAAAGTTCTAGTTCATGCCAATGCATAAAATTCATATGGAGAGTTAAAACTAACCATGAGAATATCATGGAAAAATTTAAATTACAGAAGTCTGACCTCTCCCAATCGGTCTCTAGCACCAAGTAGGAAACCATACACAGCAGAAAATACAGTGTAAAACAGCTGAATATCCAATAGATATATCTGCAAAAAAATGTAAAGGGAGAAGATAATCAAAAAGAGTTTAGGATGTCTATCTAACGAGAAAGAAAAAGCACAAGCTAAAGACATTCACAAAGAGTTCACCATTAATCCAAGAAAAGATCTGAAAGTCTACTGAATTATTTACTACAGTGTGTTGAGCGTATGATAATAGAACTGTAGTCTTATCCTAGCAAAAGGAATTCTAAAAATTGCATTTAATTGCAACGAGAAAACTACAAGAAAACTGGACTTTAAATACAAATTTGCTAAATACTAAATCAGCTCACTGATCTTAAGATGCAAATAAAGAACACTATAGAATTAAAATGCTTTAATGATACTCACACAAAAGACTGGCGCCCACAAACTGAGAATTGTAAGTGCATTGTGATTATCTGCAAAATATTTTGATCAATAAACTCAAGGAAGGTAGGCTTAATAAACTAAAAACAATAATAAAAATATAAAGTAATGTCAACAGACAACAGCAAGCAAGATACGTTCTATTCTCAAAATCAGACACTGCTTATCTTGACATTTTTCAGTTTCCAGTTCGACAAGAACCTGACTCACAGGATTTACACGCGACATATACTCTGTCAAGCACACAAATTGCCACTTTCTCTTGACAAACTTATTTACCTTATAAGGACATCAATACAACAAAAATCTTCTTCATTTCAACTAGTACGAAGAAAAACTGAAAACAAAACCACTATTCACGTAATAACACATCAATAGGGCATTGCCTTACATTTCAAAAAATATATGGTAATGCCAATTACTGAATAGGAAAATTGCACTAGATGTTACTAACAGCTTCATCAACACCATGATAAACCAAAAGATATATATATATATATATATATATATATATATATATATATATATACATATATCGCCGTCGACTATATAAATCTTTTCATATGCCATTCATATTTAGCGTCAATGCAATGCAAACCGTCAGTAACACAAGTATTTACCTACCACCTCCAGCAAAGTATACCTACGTTACAATTTCAAATTAAATCCCTTCCAATAATTTCTCCAAGCATTCTTAGTGCATCTTCAATTCAATGTTGTACAAGTTCAAACACTTAAATGAACCTGTTCGTGATGTACTTTAATAGCAGTACTCCAAGCCAATCCTACCACGGCCATTACCCACTTTAGCATTCGAAATTTAATCACACTTTCATTTCAAAATACCAATACCAAAATACAAAGTTAATTGAGTGATTTCTAGCGCCCAACATTGCACACCAAACATAGTGGGACTGATGCCTATTTACAAACTTGCATTTAAAAGATTCCAAAATATTTTACAACACTTCAAAAGTATCACAACACTTTTAAGTATGAAGCAAGAACTCTATCAGTGGTATCATCATCTATATTTCCATTACATTGCATAAAAGACCAAAATACATGTTTATCACATCCAAGTACTATATGATCCTCCATCGGCAAAAAAACAATGTACTAGATGATTCTCCATCATTACTAAATTGATCAATATTAACACTATGTCAAATAAATTACACAACATTCATAAAATCTCAGGTCAATCAACCCAATCTCCTAACCATAATAGTATGACTTTTCATTTTATTACAAAATATAACAGTGCAACATTATAATATTAAGTAAAACATAAAATAACAAATTCAAATATCTGCAAAATAAATAGTAACATTTCAAATTACTGATAAATAACAACTTTCTATCATAATCATCACAGCCAATTTCATTGCCAATACCCACACGATTCAAACTACGTGTATCGCCTCAGTGTCAATAGAAACAATCTTCTTAACTCACGGTGTGCTGTCATATTCAAAGAAGGGATCATCTTTTAAACATATCTAGTAACCAATAGCTTTGTAGGTGTGTGATAGAGTTTTATTGAACTAATTGTAACCATTCATCTTCATAACAAGTAGTATTTAGATTATCTTTACACTTACAGCAACTATTATTTGCTTTTTATAATAATTGGGTTACAATGTAAGCCGCAGCCGGGGCTAGACCTAGCAATTCACAAAATGGATATTTTAAAAAGGAAAACAAGAAATAGTCAATAATATTCAAGAAAACCTTACTGCACAACACCAAAAACGCAACAAAAACCTGGCAAACAAGACCTACGTTTTTTTTTTAAAGCATCCAATATCAGAAATGACACACAGTCATACTGGAAGGCATGGAAAACAAAGAAAATGCACTTACGCTTAGAGACAAAATCATGCCAGGAATATGTTAAGTTATTAAACTTTACAATAATTTGGGTAGGTGTCACCAATGGTTTGATCTGCACAAAACGAAAAGTAGATGTAACAAAATTCATACAGAAAAAAGGGTTTAAAAAATGCATAACAAACACTTGCCAGTAAAAAGTAGGCGAAGCAGAATTTTCCACCAAGTACCACAAGCCAAAAGAGTAAATACCTAGATGAACGATTAATAGGATTGAGAATCATGATATCATAAATATCTTGCATGTAGAAAAGAACAAATATAATCCAATAGAAACAAACAGAAATGAGTCACTATTTGAAGATTACAAGTGCCACAGCATCCAAGCTTTAATCACATGAAGAGAAGTGCATGAATCATGTTTCACCAGTAATTCTTAGGTATACGATAGCTTAAAAAGAAGATATACATGGTGCTACACCATGTATCTGGTTGATGACAAGACATCCACTTTTGATAAACAAGTAACCTGCCAAATGTTGGGAATAGTTGCCATGATGTGTTAACAATCTGCCACTACAGGGGGATGGTTGTATGTTATGTGGCACTCCTCCATATGTGGGGCATAGGAGTTGCAAAGGATCCTATGTATATGTGATGATAAAAAAGAGGCAGTTGTGACATAATCCAAGAAACTGGGGCCCAAAAGATAAAAGTATAAGGAATTAAAAGGATTTGCAGCATATTATTTCGATTGCATGATTTTACTTGTATTATTTTATTATGATATATGAGCATGTTTTGAATAATCATGTTTTATGTTGGATATTGTTTTACCTACTGAGTTTGTATTAATAGGCTCCTGCCATTTTTGGTGGCAGGTATGGCATAGGAAGGATCACGGGACATGGTGTGAGGTATCACAGATTGCGGGAGGAAATGTGGATGTTTTAATGATATGAGATTAAAGTTTAGATTTGACGCCTCGGTTGTTGGTGGCTCGGGCCAGTGTATAAGGGAGGTCGGGTGCCGGCAGCCGGGACGTCACAATAAGCATCAATGAAATTTTGTATGATTAACGTACGATTAGATGATAATAATGGTACATCATATTAATATCAAATACTTTGTATTTTAAGAAGGGAAAATTACAATGAGAACAAGGTACATTTATATAAGCATAAGCTCCTTTCTATGATCATAAAGACCATTGGAATGTGGCAGAATAAATTTTGTACTAGGAACATGAAACTTTGTATTAATATCAACATACTATGTATGAGAGTGAAATTTTATATAATTAAGATAGATTATGTAATAATTGTTGTACTTTATATTATCATCCAAACTATTTTAAACAAAAAAAATTGTATTAAAAGCATGTGATAAGAGTAAACTTTGTATGAACACCATGAAACTTTCTATTAGCATTAGTGTAATGTATATGAGCATTAGCGTGATTTGCAGTGGTGTTGGTGAATAAGCTAAAGGACCACATTAGTCCCCTCAATGTAGTTAAGCAGTGAGCTTTTATCTTCGGGAGGCAAATTGCAGACAATTGTATTCTTGCTCAAGAAATGACATAGAGAACACAGACTATAAGAGCTAGGAATGGGTTCATGATGATCAAAGCTGATATAGAGCAGGCGTATGATAGAGTCAATTGGGATGACTTAGATAAGGTGCTTATTGGACTTTGCTTTTTGATCAATGGTGCAATTGGATCAAAAAGTGTGTTCATAGGCCTAGATACATGCTTCTAATCAATGGTGAGAGGACACCATGAACTATGGTCAGAAGAGGACTTAGACTGGGCTGCCCACAATCTCCTTGCCTCTTCATCATATGTATGATTCACAGGAGATTCAAAGAAGCTCGAGGTCCAACCCATTCTCATCTTATGTTTGCAGATGACTTGGTCTTTTTCCCAGAAGTCACCCCCATTGTTGTCGAAAGTCTAAAGGCTACTTTGAACAACTATTGTGCTATTTAAGTTTTAAAAAAAAAATTGTTCTGTTTTAGGCCAAGCGATAGACCTCGAAATATCCTCCATTATTTCAGTCACACTACTCCCATGCATCAAAAAGCAGTAATAAAAAGAAGATATACAACACACAGAAGTCAGAAATCGCGGTATTTAGGCATCCCCTTTCTAAGCATAAACCAAACAAAACTGATTCTGACTCCATCATCATGGCCATTAGAAATTACATCACATCTTGAGGTGTTAGAAAGCATACTCTTGTTGGGAGAATTACATTAATTAACAGTGTGCTCACTTCCATGCTAGCTTACGATCTCTCACCTATATGTTTCCAAGAATCTTTTGGAAGCTATAGAGAAGCTAATTAGGAGTTTCTTATAGAGCGGGGAGTTGAAAAGCAAATCTATGTAATATGTTGCTTGGAAGGATGTCCGTTAGCCCAAGAGTCATGGAGAGCTTGGAATTCACAACTTCAAAAAGTGGACAAATCACTTGGTTGCTAAACATGCAGCCAAGCTTATGAGTAATTGTGCTTGCATTTGAAGAGATAGCTGTAGAGCTAAATATGGTAACTGAATACAAACATCTGAGGCAAAATGAAGTGATTCTTGGATTTGGAAGGTTATCTGCTAGGGTGGTGACATTATTAAGAATAAGATGATATGGATCATGGTGAGGGAACTTTTATTTTTATTATGGATGACCAATCGCTTTTACACGCATCTCTCCCTTTGACCAACATTCATCAACATTCAAGATGAGGATACCCCTTTAACAATTGTGGAGCTTATTTCAGGAACAAGCAGGGATAAAAGCAAATTTATGCAATATTTTGGAGTTGAGATGGTACATAGACCACCTCCATTTGTAGATATAGCAACCTAACAAAAAACACTCTTGATTGGGCTGCTACGGAGAAATAAAAGATCCCTATTGTGCACTTTATCGCGAATAGTTTGAATAGAACGGTGATGCTTGAGAGGGAGCTTGGCGTTGGCAAATCTTCACAGAACCAAAGATGCAAACGTTATTTTGGAGAATAAGTAGACATGCAATGCAAACTATGTCGTGGCTGTATCAAAGAGGCCTTTCCACTTCTAGCCGCAGCCCTTGGGATTGCGATGCTGAAGAAACTCTCTTCCACCTCTGTGTGGAGCGTAGAGTGAGCAAAGAAGTTAAAGGGGGGCAGAGTGCTCCAACAAAATGTCATCCTTCTTCCATTAACCTTTTCTTTGTAGAAATATCTACAGATGATGGCCAAAGCTACAAAGTGCAAAAAACTAGATCAAAGGCTTAGTTTGGAGGCGGCGTGCATCTACTATTGCTACCAGGCCCATAACTCCAAGGTCTATGGTTGTCCAAACTTCCAATGCAGAAGCTACAGCAGTTAATGTTTTGAGCTTGATCGTTATAGACCTGTTCCAACACAAGAGCAACTAGAATCCAATGACCCATTTACGTCCCTATGTTATTACACTTGATAGTTAGATTCTCGGCCTCACGGTTGGTACAAGATCAACTTTAACGACTATCTTCGGAACAACAGAGTTGCGAAAGTTGGCTCTATCATCAGGGATTGCTATGGAGATATCTTGCCTGCAGGAGGGAAAAGAGTACTCATATATTCAGTGGTAGTAGTGAGAAAAGAGCTGTATTATTTGGAGTTCAAGCCGCTGCAACCATGATGAAGGAATTCCAACACATTTAGTTAGAGAGAGATTCACTTAAGGCCCACAGGTGATCCAAGAAAAATTGAATAAGGAGACTAGACAACAACAAAGAAAGGATTGCATAGTAAATAACATAGCTTGTTTACATTCTTGCTTTCACTCTTGTAAAATTACTCATGTAGCTAAGAACACAAATGGTATAGCAAACTATCTTGCACATTTTACAATATTAAGAGA
The DNA here is from genome assembly GCA_002786265.1 of Apostasia shenzhenica. Taxonomy (NCBI): domain Eukaryota; kingdom Viridiplantae; phylum Streptophyta; class Magnoliopsida; order Asparagales; family Orchidaceae; genus Apostasia; species Apostasia shenzhenica. Next base: position 727,903 of record KZ454678.1, read on the forward strand.
TTTTGCTTGAGAGAAGGGAATGCCCATTCCTAATAATTTTTGTGACATTCTTAAAAGGTTAACATACACATTTGTACTTTTTTACTTTTGAATGCAAAGCTTAGACCAAATTTCAAAAAAAACAAATGACGTTCAAATTTACGACAATCGAAATGCAATGTAAATGGGGTGGAGTTATTATTGTTGATAATTTGGAGTATCATCTTAAAGCTTTTGTAAGGAAGACCAGAGAAAGAATGTAAAGTGTATAAAATATCTTTAAGAAATTAGTGATACATTACAGAATCAAAGTTTTAATGCACCTTATTGGTAACACCCTATTTCATTGAAGCTTTTTCATGTGCCAGTATAAAGAGTCAAAAATAGAAAACAGAGAATGAGCACAAAAATCCAAACCCTTACCACTCCAAAGGCATCTTTCTACAATAGAAGTAACTTCATTCAGCAAAAACAACATAAACAAAGGATATTCGTCCCTAGAAAGCCCGTCTATTTTCAAATTGCAGCAACCAAGGTAAAAGGCAGGAAAATTCTTTTTAATTCGACACACGGCACGAATTAACGGAGCAGCAGATTTTCCGTCACGTAAGCACCGTTAATGTGCATCATCCGCATCAGTCAACCCATGCTTCCATCCGAGCCAACCACAGCACGTGTTGATTGCGCGCCGAAGGGATGAGGTGCAATAAAAACCACCTACAATAATTTTTCCTATAGATGAAATCTCATTTTGTGTAACCTTCATTTTCCAAGCATTAAGTAAAATAATACACTCCCCCACCCCCACGAAAAAAACCACCCAAAAAAAGAAAGAATTCATGATTTCCCTCTTCTTCCTCTTATTCTTCGAACACTTCCGCTTATTCTTTTCTTCTTCCCTCATTCCTATACACAAAGTCACAAATTCCCTCAGTTCTGCAATGTATACACCTACACTCCATATCACTTCACACGAACAACTAAACCACCCCTAGGCCATTCCTACCACTACAATAGCAAATGCAGTTAAGGCACAACTAACTTGCCCCACCTAATATTTACAAATTATTGAAAATGTGTCAGGAAGTGTAACTAGATACAAAGTGAAATGCAATGCATCCGATAGCCATGCCCAACCCAAAAAAAATATAAAGCTTTTAATGCATGAACAATATCACAAGAAGACAACATGCAAACAAACAAACAAACACCTAACCCTCATTAAACCCTAAGATTTTTTCTATATTATATACGAAATTAAAAAAATTAAATAAGAAATGTCAAAAATGGACTCCAATTCTGCCACAATCCTGATAATATATAGTTCTTGGGGGAAATCTACAGCCATCGATCATTAACACATAAGCAAATGTAATCTTACCATCACTGCAGAGAGTATTCCCATGCATAGCTACACAAGATCAATGTTATGGTTCAAATTCTCATCACTGACACTACTCTCACATAATCTACAAACTTCAACATTTTAGTGCCAGAACCATAAATACTACTGCATTTATCTATCGTAGCTCATTCAGTGGTCATGAAAAACTGTTTTAATGTGGCTTGTCTGCATTACTCATCACGACAACAAGGGGAGAGGACCTAGAGGTCAACACACATCTGTTGCTAGGTTACCAAATATGAAAAGGGAATTACAAAGGTGCTTAAATAATTTCTCCATCTAAACTCCATTTAAATCGTTCATCTGCAGGAAAGAAGTATCTCTTCTACTTGCTGCATACAAGAGAGTAATCTATACAAATAATTGTTAGATGGAACCAGTATCATAAAAATATAAAAGGACAAGGACATGATAACGATCTCTAAACCTGCCATGCTAGATGGTCAAATAGGTAATAATCACCGTCTGAAATTACTGAAAATTACCACCAATCAATCTTATACCCGCATAACATCATATTCCAACTTCGCACGTAATCATGCCATTTAAAGTCTATTGGAACTCCATTATGTGGTCTCCTGAGATCACAACAAATGCAAAAGAACAAATCAAGTGGGCTTGGCGTGCACTTGCATGGAGAGGCATGCATCCTCTGTCTAACCGCATCCACTAGTATAATGTTATTTGATACTTATTCCACATATAATGCCATTGCTTCTTCTCCTTCTTCCTTTGTGAAAAATTCCCGATGGGACATAATGGTTTGGGAGTTAGCAGGTCTCTACGTAAAAATTTAGAGTTCATTTAAAATAGCTTTTTATTAGTGGTTAGAAAACAAGTGCAGAGATGGTTACACCATGGACAGTCTTTTCCATATCAACAAAAAGCATATGGCAATCTTTTATCACCTCTTCTATGTTTTACCATCAACCTTTGTTACCCAACTCAACTCAAACTTAGCCTACAACTTTGAAATACTTTACATAACTTGTGTAGCCACAGTAACACTTCTCTGTGAACCAAATACATAAATGTGTAGAATCTACGAAACTAAGAACATAGCAAATACAAAAGGTAAACACAGAATTGTGAGCAGTGAAAATCAAAATAGCAAAATAAAGAAAATTATAAGCAGCTTACTTGATATAGTCAGTTGTCCTTTCATACATCCCACGACCAACAAAATTGTGTTCCTTTAGGGCAACAAAAAGAAAAATAATTAAAACATCAAATTGAGTCCAGCTATTGTGTGAATTTGGAATATGAGCAACTGTAAAAGTAAAGCAAGTAAAAACCTGATGCATCCACTTAAACAGTCGCACAACAGACCACCGGTCACATGGTTCCATTAATTGGTGACACAAAGAGACACGCATAAGCAAACTTAAAAGAAGCCGCAATGCAGCATACACGCCAATTACAAGGACATACATTCTGAAAAATATGGAATCAGACCCGTGTTGCAGTGCCTTACTGTAAGCACAGTTCAAACCACATCAGTAAACAACAAAGCATGGCATAATCATTCAGCCCAAAAAATAATAGAAAGAAGATAAAAGCTCACACAAAAAGGTAGCCAATGACAAGTGACATAAAAGTAAACCAAAGGAAGCGAAATATGATACGGGACAAAGCTGAATGACGAGATGTACTGTATGCACCAAACATCATAAGAATATCAAGAATACCTGCAGAAGTAGAATTATCAGGGATATAAAATATTTCTCACGAGAAAGAAAGTGGTAATTTGGCAGAGAGATGAGATTAAAGAAAGAGAATTATCATAGCACAAAAGCATACTTTCCACAAACTTCATTACTACATATGTGGGGCCAAGACTAAAAAGCTGTTTGACGGTCTTCAAATTTATATGTCCTCTGTTAAAGGCAATGATAGTTAATCCCTGAAAATACACAAGATGGTTCAAATCACGTCTGGTTTAGAATTAGCACAAGTCCTGGAAAGCAAGGAACTTAGTAACAAAAAATTTACTAACTGAATAACTATTAAAACAAGAAACAATGAAAAATAAACCAACAAATGTGACAAAATCCATTATCTTGCCTGTCAGAGTACTTATGTTTTAAGTTCTTAGTCTTATCTTAATGTCTTAGACTAACTTCATTACCTACATCTGTCTAAGATGTAAAAACCTTTTCTCATTTATCACTACACTAAGAGGAGAATATAGTAGTCCTTGCACATTTTTCTGAAATTCGGCCGTAGCCTATAAGTCCTTGCACATTTTTCACTATATTCAAGCAACGCGCGTCACTTTTAAAGAACACCCAAGTTATAACGTAATTTTTCAAAAGATACATATCATGATAGTTCGACAAACTTTATACTAGTTGTCGATTGCCTAACACAACCCTTTGCTTTTCGCATTCGGAACTTGGGACTCAACAAAGTAAAAATATCAAAACAAAAAAGCCTGATGGGAAAATAGAGAGTTATCACACCACTGATCTTTAACTTGACTATAATATTGCATAAATGGCCAAAGGAATATATCAGTGTAGAAAAAATTTAGGTGAGGTTAATTGCATAAACAAACCAAGGATTTGATTAGGGTTTGATTAAGGCAAGCGCTTCCAAATTTTCAGTTACAACAATCAATTTTATTTAAAGAATAAAATAAAAATTTCTAAAAGCTAAACAAAATTAGTAAAAGGAGTGGGCTTATTATCTATACAAGGTTGTGAAACATGCACGAAACGTATCTACTTTCAAGTAAAATGCAACAAAATCATTTTTGGAATAAACGGCATACCTGAAACATCATTAACAAAAATATCCACAAACGGTGAAAACTATGGTAAATATGAAGAAATGTGCGATGTTCGACAAATGAAGTCTTTCCGTGATGTTTGCTTCCACTGCCAGATAGAATCGCCTGCGTGAAAATTAGAAGAGCAAATGTCACTAGCATTCAAGAAACAAAAATCTTGATCTTCAATTCCTATAGGTACTACAGTAACAGGAACCAAACCAAGCCATTCTCACATAACTTCTTTCTAAAGGAACTAAAAGCTTGATATTCTTTTGCTAAAGATAATACAGCAACAGGAATCAAACCAAACAATTCTCGCATCACTTCTAAACCTATGACACTGAAATTCCATTGCAGCAGTCAATGTTTGCAAGAGACATTGCCAACATAGAAGTCCTAGAATCCTAAAGTGACCTTGCACTAAGAATTATTGGTGGGTTAATTAGAGAGAAAAATGGACTGATGAAAAGGAAATGAAAAAGAATGATGAAGATTAAGGGGTAATAGAACAAAGGACACGCATAAGGAGGATATAAGGTAGCTGAAGAGAAGCATACAAGAAAGGATCACATCCAGCTACCACTAAGGGTTTGGTACAATAATAAGAGCGACACGAGCCTTAGAAGAAGAAATACTGACAGTTAAAGCAGAAAGCCTGGCAATGGCATCACTCATCCAAGCTGCTACGAACAATGGCCTAGGAACATGGGACACTGGAGAGAGGAGTAATAACAGGAAATAAGAAGAAAAATAAAGGAAAATAAATAAAGAATGGAGGAAGAATGAGGACAGCACGGAGATTAGCAAGTTCCAAAGACCATGTGATCACTTCTTACAAACGAGGAGAAAGGGTTAAGAATTGTTTCAAACTACTGAAGGAAGTCGGATGATGATGTTAGAAGTATAGGAGTCATCAGCAAAAGCAACTTGCACATATCTCTGGGAATGCAGCAGGCAGCTCAACAGTCAACATAAGGAAACAAACTAGCAGAAATAGCTCTAGAAATAGCTTTCAAAGTGAAAGCATAATAGACAATGTGCCTCATACTAATAAAGAGTTCATAAGAGATGGGAAATTGCCACTGAAGTTCAGTTGGGCATTGGTGCTTTGTACAAAATAAAGCAGTACATTGTATACTTGTACGTAAAAGTATGACATGATGTCATACAAAGTTGTTTATGTTAGACAAACTGTAGTTTAAAGCTATTATCAAAAACAAAGTTGATTAGTAGAAAGTACTACGATGTACAACCAATATATGTTCTTGATATAATTCGATATATATATAGCATATTTTAATTACAGGTATATGGTTCATAGATTTCATTATATGTGTATTATTTTGTATATGATAAATTTGAATATATGTATATTTAAATTATATGTATATTGATGATAAATTTTAAGAATTAATAGCTATATATGTGTGCACCACAATTAGAAGCTATATTCAGGTATAATTAGTACCTATAATTACATGAATGTTTCTAATTATATATACATAGTTTTAATTACACAGCAATTGTAACTCAAGAACACACTATCCCAATTTACAAAACAATTATATTGTGGGACAATTACACGTTTATGGGCATTTTTGTCCTACATATATTTGCAGCATGCCCAATTGCTCAAAACAGTTACCCGCAAAACTAACATTTTCAATTTTGTACTGTAGGTGCTTTTTCGCTTTTTAAAATATAAAATTCATGTCACTGCTATTTTACCGGCTGCTGCTTTTAGTTTTTAACTACAAAAGTGATTTCATCCACTATAAAGCTATCTCACACACCCTAAGTAAATAGTACACACTAACATAAGAAAGCTTGCAAAACAACACATTAAACAACTAACAACTAAATTCAATATTCTTACTCTAAATATCATTTAGGTATGCACGGTAGTTCTTTAAACTATTCAACCAATGCCAGTTAAATTAGGATAAATATATTTAAGTTTGCACACCACCTCAAAAGATTTTCAAAGAAGCATGCAAGTAAGGTCAAAATAATCTTTTAAAAAGGAAACTACAACTTTCAAAAAGGAAAAACTAGACCCACAACACGCTATGGAATCATATTATATATTACTCATCCATTTTTCAAATATTATGCCCTATACACTTCTGTCAACTCATGGTGTGTGACGCATAATATTTAAAGTTTTAGCTGTTTGCATATTAATATATATATAAAATATATAACTAGCATGTAAATACAAAAAAACATGTCCCCCCAAAACATAAAGAAAGAGGTAGAAAGAGAAAGAAAACAAAAAATCAAAAGCAATAAGGGTCAATTACTGATAGGTCCCTAGAGTTAAACTCATAATTATACTTTGGTTCATGACTTTTTATTAGTAATTATAAAAACTTAATTACTAATAAAACATTAATGCCCTCTTTGGCACGAGGACCAAACTCAGGACCAAAATGATACTAGTTTAAAAAATGACAATAATAATAATAAATAATTTTTTTTAATCATTGTACACAAATCGAGTATTTTGGTCTAAGATGTAAAAAATAAAATTGATATTTTTATTGAAAATTATTTGAGTATGTGAAGTAAAATAAATTTTTTTTATATTAGAATTTATGTAGAATGATTAAAAAAACTTATTTATTATTATTATTGTCGTTTTTTAAACTAGCATCATTTTGGTCTTGAATTTAGTCCTCGCGCCAAACAGGATCTAAATGCACATAAAATGAAATTTACTACATATTCAAGTCCAAATAAACGTTTTCTATTAAAATCCATGAAACAATTTGTATTTTACATGCTAAATTTATTAAAATTATTTATTTACTCACCTCTTTCTTTCTCTCTCCTTTTAATTTCTTTTTCTCTCTCACAGCCATGTGCTTCACATGCCAATGGTCCAGAGAAGAGGCAAGCAGGAGCCCCCTTTGCCTCTCCATCTTTCTCTCTGTCTTAGTCTCTTTATCTCTCACTCCTTCCTACAAGTGCCCGCAACATAAGCCCGTGGCCCAACGAAGTGGAAGCAAAAGATCACCCTCTACCTCTTCCCCATCTATCACTCATGCGGCCGAAAGAGAGAGACAGAAGGGCAAAGGGAGGTCTCCTTCGACTTTGCTAAACCACACGTGCCAGAGAGAGAGAGGGAGGAAGCAACAGAGACTTCAAAGTTGTAATAAAATTTATAAGAAAAAAACAGCATTGAGTTGAAAATTAAATCACTTAACAAAAGAAAATCCAAAAATTTGTAAAAGATAACAATGAAAGAACCCTAATGTTATATTAACTAAAATCTAAAGACTTATAAGTAAATTTTCAAAATTCGTAGAGAAAGATGTAATTAGTGGTTAACTCTAAGGATGTGCAAATAATTAACCTAAAAAATAAAGTAGCAGGATTTCATTAAATAAGAGTATATGGTGGGACACCACGATCGACCGTCGAATCATTCCCAACAGAGTTTACCGCCGACGGTCGAGATCTAGTCACACTGCTTCGATTTGAATAGACTTATGGTCAGAACAGATTTGAAAAGATGGATGCTACAAATTGCTGACTTGGCGGATTGAAATCTACCAATTCATTCTAATTGATGGAAGATTCCATTTTGGGCAGATTTTATTTCATGTATTTATTTTATATCAGTTATTTCTGATTATTATTTTAGGCATGTTATCAAATATTTTCTCGTTTGTATGAGGAGATTATTGCATTATATATTTTTTTCTTTTTTGAGTTAGTTTGTATGGAGGTCTACATAAATACCTCTTTGTTATCCTTATTTTCTTAATGTTGATGTCATCTCCCTTGAGGTTATTTGATTCTGGAATGAATCAATATCCCGAATAGAGAAGAGCATGAGCCTTAGCTGAGAATCACTAAATCCCACCCACTAAAGCTTATCCCCTCCGAGTTCGATTCCATTCAACTTGCACCGCTCTCAGCATTCGCTTTGTTTAATTTTTTTCCGTCCACCTAATCATTATCGCCCAGAATTCAATGTATTGAATACATCAAAAATACCCAGCTCCTCGTCCGAGTTTGTCGAGTTCGAGCCAATCGTCCACCGCATCATTTCTATCACTATCTAGCCCTAGTGACGACTCCACATCACAGAAGTCTGAGCCTTGCATGCCCACGCCCCAGTTGCCGACCCACGTCGCCGACCTGTGCACCTGCGATCAGCTCGCCGACCCGTGCACCTGCGATATGCCCGTCGTCTATGCTTCCGAGTCTGGCTCGTCGCTTCCCGTGCCTGTGTCCAGTTCATTAGCCAACGTCCCTTGCTCATCAACACGCACCCCCGCCAGCCCGATCGTCGGCGCCTCAAGCACCAGCGTCCCACGCGCCTCAAGAACTCGTGTCCCGTGCGCCCGCACCCCTGCTCCACGCGCCAGCACCTGTGCGCTTTCGCCCGACGCAGCTGCTCCCGCATTCCTCACCCCACGAGCCTGTGCTCGTGCGTCTACGCACTTGCGCACTTGCACCTCACTCCCCCGAGCTTCGCACTCTCACTGACGCATCCCTAAGTTCTTTGATAATTGCATATTGGTCCCTGAATTTCTTGGCGTAGGTACGAATTCTAGCAAACTTCTAACCTGGTTAAATCGAAAACTCTAGATCTTTTTGCTAGCCTGATATTTGCTCGAATTTGTTCCATCTATGTGACCTATTATCACTGAGTGCAAATTTAATTACTGTTGATTAAATATTGTGAGGACCTGTAATCCTGTTCTCGTTTCTTATTTATTGAAAATTGAATTGCGCCATAATCTGAGTGGATAATTTTTCAATTACTTTTAATCCAATTTATTTAAAATTTGAAAAAAATCAATTTTGCATGTTTGGTAAATTTCTTAGTCATCACAAAATTGAAAACTAAAACTTCCGCATTAATTTGTGATTATTCTGCTGCACAGAATTTGCTGACTCTAAATTGCATTAACATTCACCTGTCCTGCATCAACATATAAGTTAACAATTCCGAGGCTTCTAGATCAAAAGAAAAGACAATTCTGAGTCTCAATAACACAAAGATAATAGGTTAACTTGTACCTAGTAATCAAAGAAAGAGAACAAAAGGCAACAATCTCTACAAGAAAATATCTTGTCAACAATCTCGACTAATAAAACAAACTGTGAACTGGTTACAACCTTAGATCTTCTAACAGGCTTTAAGAAAAAAGGTGAGCCCAAACGCCATGGCCATCCAAGCTGAAAGCATTGCAGGGACCTCGCAAAAGACAATGAAACATAAGCTGACTCTAATGTTAAATTGGATGACAAACCAAAATTGAAATAGAACACTGACAAAAATGCACCAGCACAAGAATAAGAAATTGCTAATGAACAGAGAAACATCAAGCAAGCAGGAAAATGATAAAGTTATCATGGCTGCACTCACCAGAAGTACTCATTGAAATCATCATAATTTCTCCAAGCAGAGTGAGCTGCCTGCCCGTTTTGATTGTTTGCAGCCTCCTAGCATAGGATAGTTTTGGAGAAATATAATGTTAAAAAGTCCAGTTTAAAAACAATCACGTATACAGACATCAACAGCAACAGTTAACAGACTAAGCAAAAGGACAGTAGACAAGTGAGAAATGCTAACTCGTTACAAAGGTCACTGCCATGCTAAGGGATGATCTGCTCACGGTTACCCATGCAAAATAACAATGTTGTTTTTATTTGAACCATGTCAGTTAGAAATGGCACAGTCTAGCCGTTTCCCAACAATAAACCCTCAGTAATAATTACCAAATGCTACACATACAAAGAAAACAAAAAACATTTAAAAACCACGTGGTGAAGAAGAGAAGTAAAAACAAAAGACTTCCCAAGCCGTCTCCATTGCTGAAGCTAGAGGAGCATGAGAGGTGACCAGGATAGCACGATGTTGTTCGGCTCGAGTAGATGGGCTCGGGCTGAAGGGTGATTCTTCTACAGGCATTACTGACATTCTTCGAGCAGCTAAAAAAGGCTCTTCTCACAGCACCTTTTCGGATATTTTGGTTGTATTAGTCTTTTCTTTTAAAGCTTATACAGTTTTTCATATAAACAGGAGTAGCTGATTTTGTTGCTTCTAAAGCCACTATATATGATGTAAAGTGGGAAGGGAAAATGCCCCTCCCACCTAAATTTTCCCAATCCTTTTGAGGATTGCTTCTTCGATGCCTGAAGTATTTGTTTATTTTTTGCAATATACAAGGTCAAATTTCCAAAAAAAAAACATGAAACTTTCCTTTCATAAAATACATAACTAATAAGTTTGGATAACTATGAGTTTTTCATTTGGGAGGTGAAACATTGAATTCAGTTCCTAGATTCATCATTTAGTTCTGCCAAGCATTGAAAACATTCATGACATGATGTTTGATCTAATGTAACTAAAAGCTAGGGGAGCTTCCCGCAATTCATCACAACTATATTCCCCGATCAAGCATATTATGGGAAAAACTAGAACTAATAAATGGCCAAATATACATTAATTATATATGAAAAGTTTTATATTTATTATGATTAAACAATTTCAACAGTAGTCCTGCTATTATCAATTAAAATATCATTGACGAGAAGTAGGGATGATTAACAAGATCTAGAATTGATTCGTCCAGTCCGGTCGTTACCAATACTAATCTAGCTTGATTTCCAACCAAGTCCAGTTAAGTAGAAGGTGCCAAAACCAACTAAAAAAAATACTCATTCAAAATTACGATATTTAAAATAGAATTAACTAAAATTTAGTTTGGACCTCAGCTCGACACTACTTCAAGTAAAATAGTTATGTTTTTCTATCGAGACTGGATATTTTCTATACAAAGTAACTAAGCAATTTTTAGTACGCTGTCTTATTTTTAGGTAAACAGGTATACTTTTCTATTGAGTTTATTTCAAAATACAATATTTCCTACATGAATTAATGGTAAACCATTCATAAGATATTTGATAACAAATCCAAATTATACCTTCAAATTAAGGTTCTCCATAATTCCCTAGCAAATTAATCCAAATTCACCGCTTAAGTTGGAATAGTCATAAATATATAGACATTGTCACAATGGGTTACGTAAATATATAAATTATTATAATAGAGTGAACACTTCACCCAATTCAATAGATAAGTAATCAACCGCAAACACATATGAAAATAAAATATTAGGCGGGATATGTTTGGAAAGGAAAATTATATTTAGGTATCATTCTTTCCCTAAGGCTCTGTTTGGTTGCAGGAAAAAAAGATAGTTTGAAAACTTTCTGTGAAAAGTTTTAGAAAAATGTGTATGACGTGAAATAAAGTGAGTTAGTTATATTAAAAATTGTGTTGGATGTGAAATAAAGTGATTGTTTAATGTTCGAATATGTGTAGGATGAGCAAAAATAATTTTTAAAAATTTTTTTAAAATAAATTTAAGATTTTGGCCATGGCTAAAATAAGTCATTTTTTTAGCCAGTTGCCAAACAAAGCCTAAGTTTCATAACTCACCTTAAGGTGCAATAAATGTACGATGATATAGATAAATTAAACAAAATTATAATTTAAACATACATTTAACATAAGTCTACTTTATAAACATTTATTATAGTATATTATGTAAATAAAAAAATAAGCCACAAATAAAAGATTACGTTTAAGGTCATGATATGTCACTTTATATTTCATTCTATATTTTATTTCCCAAATGAACTTCAATTCACTCGTGAGACAATTAATCAACATAATGTAATCATACGTAAGGAAATTAACTTTATAATATCAGTATTCTATGAATATATAAATTTAATTGCATTACAAAATACATTATATTCTTTTTCACCTCAACTATATAAGTACCATTTGACTTCTTCAAACAGTGTTTGAAGCATCAGGTTAGTGAAATTTTCTGTGGTTATTGTGGCAATTTGTGAAATTATGCGATAAGAGCTACAGCTTCAGAAGCTTTGGCAAAGTATAAGTGTTTGCACTACACCATTTTCGCAGCTTTATTTCATCCTGTCTAATTGCTAATCTCGGTTAAAATATTATTCCCTACTCTTGGCATGATTTTACCCGGTAAACAAATTTGATATTTTCAACCTTTGCATTACATATCATCCTTGTGTAGATAGCCAAATTAAATTACAATAGATCCACCCAAGATTATTTCTTAGAACTCCTATTATTAATACTAATATATATTTCTTTCATCTATACTATGTTGTAATCATTTACTAAAGCACCTCCCCAATCTTCTAGGTGAACGGGCATAAAAATGAATTATCCAACATTGAAAAAAAAGGCGAGTTATTTTAGATGTATAAATATATAACGTGATCTAAAATAGTAAAAGCGCCTTCTGAGACAAAACCATGGGCTATGAAGCATAGATACTTCAAAAAACCACATCATGTCTATGTCGGACACACAGACAAGGACACGCAGGGACACCATGTCGAACACGCTACGTGACGTATCCTAATAAAATAATATTAAAAAAATTAAAGCACACTTCTAAAATACTTTTAAAATATTTTGAGATACAGGACATTTCTGAAACACTTTTAGAATGCCTCTGAGACACAAGATATTTTCGAGACACAAGATATTTTCGAGACACAAGACACTTTTACATACATAAATTTGAATATATCTAAAATTAACGTAAATTTAATTATTAATATTATATTTTGGACAATTACGCCCAGGTCCCTGAGTTTAAAGCTTAATATTGCGCAGGTCCATGTTTTTAAAATTAACATCAGGGTCCCTGAGTTTTAATAAATTATCAAATGGGTGGGTTCTTTTTCTATTTTTTTTATAATTAAATTTTTTTAAAATTACCGTTTTACCCCCTGCCATTCTCTCCCTCCTCCTGATCCGGCGCGGCCGCCGGCGGTCTGGCTGCCTCACGGCGTGTCCGCCTGCGCCGCTTGACCGGCAGGCGACCGCGCGCATTCGCCGATAGTGAGGAGAGAAAGAGGCGGCCTTTCTCTCTCCTCCTAATATAGCGGGCCGCACGGCCTGTCCGCCGGCACACGCGCGCGGGCCGCACAGCCACAGCCCTCGGGCGTGCGTCGGATCGGGAGGAGAGAGAGGGGCAGTGGTAAAACGGTAATTTTAAAAAAATTTAATTATAAAAAAATAAAAAAGGACCCATTTGATATTTTATTAAAACTCAGGGACCCCGATGTTATAATTTTAAAAACGTGGACCTGCGCAATATAAGCGTTAAACTCAGGGACCTGGGCGTAATTTGCCCTTATATTTTTAATAGTATTAAACATAAGACTAAAACCTATGAACGTATCTACCTCCTTTTTATTTATTTTAAATTTTTTATTATTGCTAAAATTTTAACTAATAAAATTAAAAATATGTCTCTTATTATTATTAAAATTTTATCTAATATAAATCAAAATTCTAAACTAACCAAGTTAAAATCAAATTTCTTCCTCCCTTGCTGTCATCGAGCTTCACAAAATGATTGGAACTCTAGCTTCACCTCTGCCTTTCTCTCATCATCAACGTCGAGAGCTCTTACCTGCTTTGATTGCCATGCTTGTCGTGATTGTCCTGGTAAACAAAATTGTACTATCTCTTGTTCTTTCACTCACTTTACAAAGTGAACCTTAAAGTTGCATCTCAAACTCTTCAATGCCAACATCTCTTATTAAGTTTTCATCTTGATCCTATGAGACCTCTGTATTACTCACAAGTGATTTATACTTAAAAATTCAAGTTTGTTATATGTATTTTTTTAGAATGAATTGTTAATTTTATTATTGTTGCATCTAACTCATGCCGTATCTGTCTCATATATTTTGGAAAATCATCGTGTCGCGTCGTGTCATGTTTCGTGTCCTCATGTGTGTCTATGCTTCATGATCCACGAGGCTATGATGCGAAACTCATAGTTAAGCATGCTAGACTGAATTAATACCTGGATGGATGACTTAGCAGATACTCAAGTCGCACGTCTCCTTAAAGCTAAAGCGGATAATATCACTACATTTAGAACATGAGATGATACAATAAGAGCCTAGAAGTCCAAGCAAGGTAGGCAATAAAATAAATAATGTACATTGTGTTCAATAGGAAAGATAAAGCATGTTTTTTATGAAAGAAAGATAACAGCATTAAAAATCTAAACACTTAGACAATCTAACAAGCAATAATATTAAAGAAAAAGGAAACACAAACAACAAATTAATAGTAATCTTCTACAACTATCACTGCTGCGTAATTAGTCCTATATAAAGTCCACAATACTCAAACCAAAGGCTGAAAGCACTTCAGATCTGCAATATTAGAAAAATCAGACAACTAACACAATTTACATGTGGTTGTCGACCTTGCATGTCAGATTAGTTGGTACTAAGACGAAGACGCATTCATTTCAGCACTTCTTAGATTTAAAAAAACCACCACAACCACACCACAACCAAGTTTTTATTCCACTAGGTTGAGTTAGCTACATGAATCCCTCATTTTCATTACACTCTATTAAATAATAGCTCATCAATTAACTCTAAATATGCAAGATTATTTCTTACAATTCCTTACCATGTCTTTTTTGTATTTCTCTTCCTTCTTTTACATGAGTAAAATCTAATAATCCACCTCTTCTTATTGGAGTTTCTATTGGCCTATGATACTATATATGCCCAAATCATCTAAGCGACTCTCTTTGAGCTTATCCTCATCAAGGCTACTCCTCAATTGAGGCTACTGCAACTTTTCCGCAAAACATGAGATAAAATGTCAAGTTTGCCAACTCCAAACCCTCCAGTTCATGCCACCATACTAATCAAATAAGATGTAAGAAAAGAACTAACCGCTGCAATGACATCATATAGAGGAGAGATAACTTGATCAAGGAAAGATACTCCATCCTCAGATCTACAACTGTTTGCCGGCTGTGCATTTTGTCCCCGAAGTATTTCTTCCAGCTCTCTGGCCATCTGTGCAAGTAGAAAAGAGATTAATATGAGTCAAGAAAAGAAAAAGTCCATTTTCCAGGCAATCTCTGTGATGCAGTAGCAAGTCTCACTCATTGTTCATGTCACACTATCATTAACCACAATCTAATTAGAATTAGCATGATAATGCAATTTCATTATTTCCATTTAATCTGACTAGCAGCTTACATGATCTTGTTATTTGAGAAACAATTTCTCACATCAGAATGCCCAAAAAAGTACACAAGTTCATGAATCTGCTAATAGTTAATGATGCAAAAACAAGTTTCAAGGCAAGAATGCCAGTAAACTACATAAGAACAGTACAATTTCACAGGAAGCTAGACAACAGCACTAGCATGTTGAATGGTAAACTGCCCATGATATTCATAGGTAACATTTTCTACCTTTATCATTACCCTAAACCCATGTCCCCATCTGGGAGGTCAAAGGTTCATGTATCACCCCGTTAGCCTTTCAGATTGGAGGAGGTAAAGATAAAGCTAGAAAATGTTACCCATGAATGTCATAAATGCAAAATTTAGGGTTTTCAACTAAAGTGACATGATCAAATACTATGTGTAACCAGCCAAAACTTTCTTAAGCGATGAAAGAGCATAACAATTCCAACATATCGTTCTATATGAATAAAGAATGTGAACCTATTGTCACTTTGCTGATACAACTTCTACGTAAACCATCAAATCAATCCCTCTACCCCTTGTCTATAAAGGCTTTCCAAATGCAAATGATACCATAAAGAGGGAGACTGCCTAATCAAAGCTATATAGAAAAGCCTACCCATAAAGCCATAGTGTCACAGTATCATTTAATTATTGAAGTTAGTGAGCCTATTAAAAGTGTTAGCAATTGTGCTTGTTGAAACACAAACCACAAAATGACATAATCTACTATAATAAAACCCCCAGTCACCTTCAAGACAGGTTAAGAAAACAAGAAGGGTTATTTTACAACTTGAAAAGCAAAATTGTGCAGCAATCGTTACACCAACTTAGAAAATGAAGCACTAATCAAAAGGCAAAAATAAGCGCCCATTCGATATAGTTATTTACTGGCTTTCTTCACAAGTCGTTGAGAAACAAAGTACAAAAAAAATGAAATTGCAACAAGCAAGGATAGTATACCTAAGAAAACTTATGAAATCAAACATGCCAGTAATTTCAGGCCAAAACTTCCAAGACAAGATGTCCCGAAAAATATTAACAGAATATAAGCATAGATCTTAGAACAATAAAATTATTCTAAAACCAGTCACTTATGTGGCCATGTTCTATATGAGGAGAGCGGCATGTTAGTAAGCTAACTGAAAAAAACATAGTTTTTTAAATATTCACCTTAAAATTTCGAATAAAAAATATATAACTTACATGATGAAATATATAACACAAACACTCTGGAAGAAATCTGATGTTGGATGCCTCTCCCCAAATCAAAAAATACAGACAGATATAGAGAAGCTTCTTTTCCCTACCCCCCGACTCCAAGCTACAAATAGGACAAATTTATATATCACTCATTTTAGCAAAAATGAAAGCAAAAAGCAAAATGATAAATATAAAAATTAAACAATGCTCAAGTACTCTAAAAGACGTATACAAGATGGGTTTACTTATTCCAAACTGGACGGAGAGGCAAATAGCTGCACCATTTCATGTAATTGTCAAGGCACTTACAAAAAACGATGTGCACAGCACCTTCATCTAGTTTCTGCAAAAGAAAGTAAACCACTTCAGGAAATAAATTGAAATCAAGAAAGAGTAGCACCAAATATGCTGAACATAGAAGACCCGGAGTAAGAATTCTTTGTGATTAGGTTACATAAAGCATAGTGCTCGAGAGAGCAGTCGAATTAATGGGTAAACAAACAACACTTAAGTACAACCATTCCCTTCCCAAAAAGAACTCACAGCTTAAAAAGATCAGCCCCTTGTCTAATGAATGCAAAGGAAACACCAACCCCCAAGTACGTATATGTAGGAATGAACAACTAACAAGGTGGCCCAGGCCAACCAGAATAAATAACAAAAAAGACATATAACACTAATAAAAAGCCACCAATATATTAATTGAAATGCTGAAAAATATGAGCACTACATCTCAAACTCACTAAAGATAATGTTCCTATTCTATTATGTACTACTTCAACTCTGTAAGTATGACCAATATCAGGAAAGATGTTCAACTGCCAAAAACAAGTTCAAAAAAAGAAAGAAAATAAATAAATAAATAGCTTAACCAAAAGAATAATCAAATATTCAGATAAAAGAGGTCTTTTCACAATTTTATTTAATAGCTTGCAATACACTACAGCATAAACAGAGCTTCTCCACCTCAATATTGCCCCCCTATCATTATATGAGAACCCAGCTGCAATCTGCACGAGATTATCTAACTCCTAACTTCGTAATAAAGGAATCAGTTTGGGATTTCAATGGCATAAACTATCCAATGCACACACAAAAATTACAACAACAAAATCTAGAACATCAAAAGAATTTATTGAAGTTTCATTGTTTCAAATAGGCAGACTAAATCAATTTTACCTTTTAAACAAACAAAGGACCAAAATGAACAAATAAAAGATTAAGACGAGTCCAAACAAACAAAGCAAGAAGAATGGATCAAGCAGAAGCTCAAGTCGACCAATATTTTCTGATAGCAGACTGCCAGAAATAAGGAAAACCATGCTGCACTCAGAGATCCATGGAAGATTCACCACCCTGCCAGTTCATTGAATGCTAGAGATAAAACTTAATTATGCATATTTCAAGCCAAATAAATCAGCCAAGATTCTCATTTACTGCAGTGGCATGCCACATGGAGAACAAAATACTATAATTTTCAATTCAAATTATGCCTAAAAGATTTTAAAGAGAACAGTAATCTCATCCTCAGTCCTCCAAAACCCAGGTAATTCATCTGTAAACGTCAGAAGTAAAACATAAGAAAGAACAACCCCCTGCCAAAGGCTCCTCACTGTGCAAGGGTAGGGGAGAGTGATCCATTGTATGCAAAAATCCCTTTGTTCTTAACTAAGAAGTTTATTTCCAGAAATAAAACCAAGGGTTGCCCTAAGAAGTATCAAGTAAGACATAAGGGGGAAAAATTATAATAAGGCCGAAAAATAAGCTCATATCCAAGACAAATGAAACATGCAATAAACTTACAGGCTCAGTTCCTGAAAGACTTCCAAGCCGAGACTGTGCATTTGCAAGAAGAAGAATTACATGTTCACGCTGGTTTTTTACGTTGTCTTTCTGCACCATAGTTGAGGGTCATGATAAACAACTCAAAAATACTTCATGAGAGGAGGGGGGGAGCATATGCAGTGTGCATCATAAGGAATTGAAGTATAAATCCAAAACACCATAGCAATTATCATCACATCGACAACATGAATAACAAGTCCAAATGTTCTCTGTCATCATTTGTACTAATAGACATTTCAAAAAGGTGAAAGCCCATCCATCCATTCTGTCCAACATTAACATTGTTCTCACATAAGTGATGCTTTTATTCCCTTCTACCCAAATACTACAGCCACCAAATGTAACATCAAGAGACTACATATAGAAAATTTATTAAGAATGCAACAATACAAGTTGCATTCTGAAATGATCCTCACAGGACAAGACATAACTGATTTCAAACTAAAAATTAGGAGCGAGAATAGGCATCATATCAATATGAATTAATGCACCAAAACTTATCCTTTCCACCTATGAAGTACGAACACAATACGATATAGATACTGAATATGACAACCTTTCAAAAAAATAGAATACGACACTTCTTGAACACATTAAATAAATATAATTATTCATTTATTAAAATTTAAACAAAAATAAAAGAAAACCACAAAATTGATCAAATATGTGATATTCATCTCTTTTTAGTAGTTTGTTCTTCTATACTTCATAAATACTTAAATGACCGATTGACAAGTCAGTTTAAAGGCATTGAGAAAGACAACTGCTAACTTAATCAAAATAATTAACAAGTTGCAAATAATTAAATGCAATTTAAAAAGACTAATCAATTTGCTTGGAAATTTTCTATTATCACTATGCAAATACTAATATGTAAATAAAAAGTCAATTTATAAGTTCCAAAAATTATGTTATGAATTAAATTAAAAATATCGTGATAAAAATATATAAGAAACTAATTTAATAATAAATCTGATGTAAAAAAATTAAGATGAATAGAAGACCTTCATTCTTATAAGCATAGCAGCACACAAAAGCATGTATACTTAAGTATATAAATGAATTATTCAAAAAATTGAGAATAATCAAACATACCAAGTAAATCATCAATAAAACAAGTAACATTGAAAAAAAATAAAGTTAATAAAACATTCTCCCAAAGTATCCTAAAAGTCTCTCCCATGTGTCCAGATATATCTAATATATTTTTTATAAATATTACATTTGGACACAGATTTTGGCGTGTCTAACACGTGTCTAAGAGTGTCCATAGCGTATCGGTGCCCAAAACATGTCCAACAATGTCGCAGAACCTTATTAAAAGTGTTCTTGCATCATAGCTCCACAACCACTCTTTCTTGCTCTCCCTTTAACAACATCAAACTTTGATCCTTAAAAAGTTGCTCGAACCATTTTTTCACATCTGGCATTCATGTAAAATAAGAATTATCAAAATTGAAATTGATGAAGGCCAAATGCAATTTTCAATCAAACTCCTATAGCTAATCCATCAAAACAAAAGTCACACAGCTTAATAATAGATAGTCTATCAAGTAAGACTTCTATCTTAATATTTTATTATGAGGATTTTTATGGGAACAACTTCATGATTGACAGCTCAAATTAGATTGTGGATGATGTAGATTATTTTTTTATTGCATTAATTATTGATAAAAATAAAGTTTGTTAGAATTTTGAATTAGTTAGAATCTTTTTACTTTACATTTTATTTATTTAATGGGTTTGTTTAATCCTCTATTTATTACCTTGCTTTTAGGGTGAGGTAAGCCTCTATAGATGGAGTCCACAACAAAACATTTGTGTTCAAATTTAATGAATGATAATTTGAGATTTGTGAATTTAATGTTAGTGCGAGAGATTCCAAGAAGGAACGATATCCCAGAAAGAAGTTAAAGAAAATTCTTGAACTCTAGTTATAAAAATTGAGATAACAAATAAGAAGAGCGAGACATTCTGCACCCATAGAAATCCTAATTGCCAAATCACCCTACTTACAACTTCGTCCCTCACTTCACTTTCATCGTCCAAACAACTTCGCCTAGCCTTCATCGACATCACGGCCTCCTGTTCACAGCTCCTGGACCAATCCAACACTAATCCTATTTTCCAGTGAACTTGAATCCCACAAGACCCGTGGATGTAAAGCCAATGCATGGACATGGCATTAAGGGTAGACATAAGGAAATAAGAACCTTAGTTTCCCGAGGCATTATGATAATGTGTCTATTTTTCCAAAGCAAAAATAACCAATTCCTTTGTCTTGCATGATCCTTCATATGGACCTCCAAAGATACAACTTTGGCACAACCTCCGGTACAAATTTCTAATTGAATCCATCTATATATTGGTTAATTGATTTAAATTTGAAAGTACATATCATTTTGATTGTTTGATTTTGCTATAATTGAGAGGTCATAATCAAATTGAGAGAAAATTCCTGCTAGTTAAATTTTGAAAGGATTCTCATATAACATTAGAATATTCTAAATCTTTTTTGTTAAATTCAAATTAATGTCATAACTAAATTTAATATGCTCCCATTTACCATTGAGCCAAACTTATTTAAATTTTAAATTTGCTAAAATTGTATGATTTGAACCTCTTTAATTATCACATATGCTTATCTAAGATGAACTTGTAAATCTAGAATTTACATTTAAAATTATTTTTGTTTCGCGCATCAATTTTGGTATCAGAGCATAGTTAAATTAAGGTGTCTTATTTTAAAATTTCATTTCATGTTTTGCCATTATTTGGTTGGAGATCATTTTAGTTATGACATTTTTTTATATTGTGTAGAATATGAAACAAAATTAATTGATAAAGTGAATTTTTTATATTAAAATTTATATATTGAGGATTAAAAAATAAAATTTCTTTTTATCTTAATTTTTTTAAAAGTAACTTTGGCCGATCAAGCCTTCAACCAAACAAAGACATTAGGTCTATTCTGTTTTATATCACATATCATGAAATTTCATATGTCCAATCGATTCGGTTCTGATCATATGAGTTGTCATTCCTCATATACTTAATACTTAGATGCACGCCAAGAACGAAATCTATGACACCATGATTAAATAAAAGACATTTTTAAAGTAAAACAATATTCTATAGGTTGCATTAGATTGCCATCATACACCTAATGTGTCAGATTTTTCAAGCAACTTGAATAATGAACAATATATAACAGATAGCTATATTTGATTGTTACTTTTAATCACTGAGGTTTGATTGAGATTTGCAATGTTCAATTTGTAAAATTAATGCTTCGTAGTCGAGCAAAGTAATAGATCAAAGAAGTACAGGGTTATCATCACAAGAATAAGTTAGGCACAATTAAAACTTAAGAGAAAACTTAAAATTTAATTAAAGCCCTATTTGGTGCGATGACCAAAATCAGGATCAAAATAGTACTAATTTAAAAAACAATAATGATAATAAATATTTTTTAAATCATTCTACACATATTTTTAATATAAAAAATTATTTTATTTCACATATTGAATAATTTTCAATAAAAATACCAACTTTATTTTACATTCTAGACCAAAATACTCGAAATAAAATTAATATTTTTATTAAAAATTATTGAGTATGTGAAATAAAATAATATTTTTTTATATTAGAATTTATGTAGAATGATTAAAAAAATTTATTTATTATTATTCTTATTTTTTTAACTAATATCATTTAATCCTATTTTGGTCCTCGCGCCAAAAAGAACCTAAAAATACTTTCCTACACTATATCAGGATGTGTGATTATGTGAGAGAGACCAAACACCACTGGCTCCTCAACCAAATCCTTGCTCCAAGCCTACCTCCACAAGACATATTCCCACTAAATATAGACTTAATAGTTAATGTAAAACCTATGAAAGGTGTGAGATAGTTGCACCTCAACGAGTGATATGCCAATTATTCATGTTTGCACAACCCAATAAATTGTCCACTATACTCATGTTTGCTCTATTAGTCCACCTCATTCGAAAAAAGACGAGATTGTCTCGCTAAGGTATTAACAGTTACCAAGGAAAAGATCATACATTCCTTAGCTATCTCAACTTATATAGCACATCCTAAATTAGCAGAAATATAAAAAATATGATGATGAAGTGGAACAAGACATTGAGAAAAAAGATCATAGAGCCCAAAAGTGATGAGAAAAAGATCATAAAAACCACATAACTAATGAATATCAAAGAGCAAATTGAGCTGATTGAAACCCTTGATTGTAACGATAAGGTATCTTCCATAGAGTCACCCATAGTGATTTATTACATGTTGAATTACTTAATTATGACAATGGTAAGAAACCAAAATGTATAGATGATGTCTATATTATTGAAGAGTATGATGATTTGGAGGCCAAAGATATAAAGCATATTGAGATGGTTGTTAGTTTTGATCACAATGATAATGTTACATGTGATATAGCTAAACATATTTTTTTGCAGTTTATCGAGAATGATGAGGTATTTAAATTGATTATCTATAAGAAACATCCACCTAAGAAAGATCCATAAAGAATGATTAAGAAGACAGAAAGATGCTTTAGAAATTTAGAAAGCACTGCACAACACAGAGAGGTGAGAATACGACACGACACAACTTTCCAAATTCCAAGACAGATACGATAAGACATGCCAAATAATACAGTAAATATCCAAGTGAATATATAATTTTACTATAGTTTTTGCTTAATATTATAAAAATACCTAAGAATTAAAAAGGTGACATGGGCCACAACACGACATGACACTTGGGATATGCAAGAGTGTCCATGCTTCCTTGTTGAGAATGAGCACGCATGGATTTTCATAGAGGCATTAAGAGATTGGCTTGTAAAGTATTCTAATTATTTCTGGACATACTATGGCATCTTTTAGGTAGTACACGCATTTACACAATTGCTTACTACCTATACATGTAAAATTAAATTAAGTATTAAAAGGTAGGACTTGCGTCATAGTTCAACATCAAGTCTGTATGTAGTTAGTTTTTTATGTTCACTTTATTGCATAATAGATGGTTGCTCTAAAATCAAGTCTACATCTAAATTCTCATTTGTAATCATGGCATAAGAGATTAGTGGATGTAATTAAAATTATTACAAATAAGTGAAGTAAAGTTTTATATGTGAATAAAATTAATTACAACCTTGTGAAGAAGGCCAATTTAAAAATTTAAATGAGGTTAAGTCAATTACGTGAATTTACACTCACCGACAGATTTTAAGATTTATCGTACTTTTAATATGTCAAATTTAGTATTTTTTCATGAGCCAGTAGCAATACTGAGTGAAGATTACGCCTTTACATAGAGTGATCATACACCTTAGTGCCCATTAGCCAAATCCACTTCAAATAAAGAGCAAAGATATTTGGTAGGACGAAGATATAAATCTTTTTTGTTGAATTGAAGACATGGAGGGAAGAGCATTCACTTAAGGTTGAGCATTATCATAGATCTATATAAGAGATTCCTCCATAGTTTATATGCTATAAACCAAATCAATATCCTTGATTCCATATACAGGTGCATTAGACTCGGACACTAAATGGAAATCCATTCCCATGTACTTACCTTACAAGTCATTATGTGCATATAAAGATTTTATTCTAAAAAAATGGTTGACACATACACAATACAGAAAAACCATAAAAATGGGCTACATATGAGAATAATTCTCCGTTAATAACTCAGAACATCTATTAATAGTACTTAGCATAACTTCATAAAAACATAATTGAACCCCAATAAAAAATAAAAGAAATAATAAAAACAAAAAGAACAACAAAATCCAAGATAAGTTGCATTGGTATGTACAAATCCATACAACAAGAAATAACAACCAAGCTTTTATACATGAATCCTTTTGCTTCCATTGCACTCTATCAAATAACAAATCCTTACTTAGCTCTAAATATGTACGATTATTTCTTATAGCTCCTTGCTATATAACCTATATTATAATTAAAACAACAGCTGGAAAAAAATCTAACACAAATAATATAATAGCCCATTTGTCATTTACCAACTACAAAACCCGACACAATAATTGATAAAACATAGTCGTGCACTAAAAAAAACATGCATCACTATCAATCACCCAGAGCAAACAAAAATTTATTAACCAGTTTAAGTTACAAACAGATACATCATGAAAGTAGACCAATAACCTTTTACCATCATATTGTTGACTTGATAAAGCGATCAATCTAAAGCTACAAAAGAAAAATAGACATTATTATCCGATTGTTTAGGTAGCAATGCTTCTGTATATTCAAGAAAAAAATAACTGCAATCAAAGTACCAACCATCATTCCAATATATTACAAATTTCCTGTGCAATCAAAGATGTGAAGTGAAAAACATAATCAGCTTTGGCAATGATGAATAAACCTTAGAAACAATCACTTATCTAAAGCATACTTCTACAAAGTATTACTGGTCAGTTATTCCAGATTCAGCAATTAGTTTATCAGGGCATAAGAAGAATACGCAAGGAACAAAACTATAAATCACCCTTAAAGAAAACGCAGTATGCCATCTGTCATTCTATATGCTCAAAGGAAGGTCAAGGCTTAGGAGACAAAAATCCTAACAGAAAGCAATTATCTTTACAAACTCAAAACAGGGAGATGCTATAGGAAACATTTATATCAGATATACACCACATGAAAAGAATACAAGAAGATCAATATCAAGACACCCAACAACCCCAAACAAAGAAGGAAGAAATATAAGTCCTCTGCCAGATGAAAACTAAGTCGAGTGATTGATGTTTCAAACTACAAGTCTCAAAGTACTGGAAAAATAAAAAACAAGCAAATCACCATTTTCTTAAATCATTAGACAACATCTAACAAGCTGCTGCTGAACAACAAATAAGGGAAAGCAGACCTGAAAACCAAAAACATACTGCAAGAAATCGAGCATATCGGTACTCCTACCAACTGGAACAACATCATCAGGAAGCTTGGGCAAACCTCTGTAGAACATGAGAGATGACACTGCAGCTTTAACCTACAAGTATAATCATTGTGGTAAGCATCGCAAATGGTGGCAACTTAACAAAATTGTGACAATTGGTTCACCTCAGAAAAAGAGGTTATAACATTTGTTATAGATGGTGCATCCAAAGGAATGATATTATAAGGAACATCTTCTGTCATTGCTGCATCTGACTGCATAACACGCTTCATCTGAAAAAATAACAAATATCACAGGCAAATTTACCATCCGTGAGAATATTAATGACTATGAGAAGGAAAGAAAACTCAACACACACCCAAGCACAACAGTGTGTGTATATACTTTGGACAGATCAAGAAAAACAGAAAATAATCATTTCTTTAAACTAAATTAGTATTATCATTACATTACAATACCTCTGCAGAGATCAACCCTTCTGCTTCCTCAGGGGATATATCTCTAGTAAGCTCTTCAACAACATTTCCTAGAACCTTTAGTGTAGCGAATACCTTTTTTCTTTTTACAGTCTTACGCTCCAACCTGTTAAACAAAGTACAAGAATAGTATAACAATGATAATAAGCAAACATAAAAGGTCATTAAATTTCACTTTTTTTACTGAAGTGGGTGGGACCACATCGCCCGGTCTCAGAAATAACTATTGTAATGCTACCTCAAACATTCAAATGGTCAATTGGTCTTTTTTTAATACAAAATTCAAAAAACCCTATAAATACCTTTTCACAGTAACAAAACTTCCCTCTCCAATTATCTCTTACTAATTCGCTCCATCTCTAAAACTCTCTCATAAACACACTCTCTGCCTCTCCTTTCTAAATTCTTTCTATACCCTAACCTAAATCTTAGTACGATATAGCAAGCTGCAATCAACATAACATCCCTTTGGTCCCTCGTGAATCCCTCCGGAGCCGGTCAATGACTACTATCCGAACATACATGTCTTCCACGTACTTAGTCACTTTGCCGACAAGACCTCAGAATCAAAAAATCATCCAAAAGTTGTTGCTGGAGCTTAAAAAGTGTATATGAGACCGAAATCAGCCCATCTATTCAATCTTCAGGACCACAGGCTAACGAATAATGGTCGCATCAAGCATAGTAAGGTATGGGAACGTGTTGAATTAAATGTTTATCCTAATAGTAATCTAGACAAACTGAATAAGTTGTGATTTGTAGAATGCATAAGAATCAATATTCTTACGAAGGGGCATAAGTAGTGGGTCTTTGTACATTAAAAAAAGCATATAGTAGGATAACATAGCTTTAATGTTAAGATCATTTAGGAATGACAAAAAAGGTGAAGGCTTAGCACGTGATATGGTGAGAGCCAAACAACATTACACAACATATGAAAATGGCAGTTATTTGGATTTCATTACATAACATTTGCATACTTTGTATTAGCATATTTCTACACATGCACTTAGGAAAAAATGCATATGTGTATCAAGAATATAAAGCAACCTTAATTGAACATATAAAAAAAAGTTCATATAGGGTTAGCTGAACACTTGATGTATGGATTGGCATAAACAAAAAGAGCTATTTAATTGTAGCTTGTCATAAGATGAATGATCAATAGAAGATACCAAAACGCATTTTATTAAAAAATCTTTTAGATATATCCTATGTTGTCCACAATGACACACAACATAGCAAGCAACTACAGTCACACCCCGAATTAGCATTTTGCAGGATAAGGAGAATAATCGCAAATTTCAGAACCAAACTATCAGCCACCTCACTATGCATGCTGACTTGCTTAAAGAATTATTTTGAGGCCAACTCAAGAAACCAAAAGCATAATCTCTATCTGCATGCTGACTTGTTGAAGGATTAGTATTGAGGAAGAATCGAGGAAACAACAACATAACCTTATCAACAAATTCAAGGATAACAGCTCTAAAGTATAGGAAATTTTCAAAAAAAATCCTTTGTAATTATAATGCTTGATTTCCCTTTTTGAACACATATATGTTGTAAAATTTGAAGTTAAAGTTTTTCTTACATAATTTGTAAACATTTTACGTATGTCGTAATTGGCATAATTTTCAACAATTACGTTTTCATTGACAATATTTATACTCTTTTAAGAACTAGTATCAGGAACAAGTCCAGATTAGATAGACTACTAGACCGGTTCCACTCCAACCAGAACCAAGTTTGGCAAAACTGGATAAAAACATATCCGAACCAGACCAGTAAGCATCCTAAGGCCAGATGCATCAATAACACATCCTCAAGAAAGCTCAACAATAGTTGGAGATCTCGATAATACAAGTTGTGATATCGACATCTTGAAAAAAGTATCTTCACAAAAATCAACACCATAATGCCCGGAGGACAAAATATCAACGCCAATATAAAAACCAATAACAACAAAAGTAGACTCAAGCCTTGATATCAAGATAATGGAGCACAAAGGACAGGAAAGCCTCAACAACGACAAACACAGGTAGAGAAAAATCAACAACAAACCTCAAAAAATGATGAGTGCCAACCTTAACAATAGTTCGAGTCAAAGGAGCAACCTCAAAGGCCTGATTCCGTCCTTCATCTCGACAAGGCCTTGACTTCGACTTCAACTCGACACAAGGGAAAAAGATAGCACTATCGATAACAAACCTCAAGAGGCACCACCCAACAGCTATTACTAAAAAAATCTGCATGATCAGTGCTAGATAAAAACTAAAAGCTGGCAGCATCCTATATGTCAATAATAAAGACAAAACAGGTACTGATTGTGCAATGAAAGAAGGGATAAAGGCTGCACACACTGCCATTACCTTACTGTACCTAAAGAAGGGTGTAATGGGAAAAGGGCAAATAATTAGCTTGGGAATTAAGTCAACCCTATAAGCATAAGCCTCCTATAAATACCAGAGAAAACTATACATATAAAACTGATTGGAACATGGATAGAGCCTTAGTGGGAATTACAAAGCCATTTGCCTTCTCCACTCCTTGCCTCTTCATCTCCCTCCTCCGTCATTTGAGTGACAAAGAGCACAAAGACAACCCCTGTCGGCAATTCAACTGACACGATGACCAACCTTCAACCTCTATCAAGGATGAGATTGGGCGAACCAAAAAATCTCTCCTGCTATCATCTCTCACGGCTACCGGAAACATCTCATCAATTTTGATAAAGTACATGCATCTCAATAAATCACAATTATCTACATATGTAAGGCTCCATGTCTATATTATGTGGAATTCATAATAACTAGCACAAGTCAAACACCCCCATTTTTCAAATATTAAAAGACCAAAAATATAGACATTTCCTAAACCATAATTGAAAGGAATAAGACCTCCTATATCTACAATAGATACAAACAAGATACAATAATAAGACAAAAGGCTCATCCTTTATTCTAACAAATGAATCATAAAACAAAGGACTAAAAAAACAAAATCAAAACATATGAGATGAGAAAAGCAAAAATATTAGTGCACACCATTGTAGTATGCCATCTGAACATTATGAACACTCCAAACAAATGCATGGCAAAACTCAAAGAAATGGAGAACACCACTATTGCTATCAACAACAACAGCCAACAGTGTCATGATGCCTAAAGTATGTGCCAATCACAAAAACTACTTTACTGGGCCATAACCATTACAAAAATAGCTTTGTACAAGAAATCATTAAGTCTGCAAGAACCTGCTGTAGTATTTAGTTCCTCCAAGTACTTATGTTTCCTTATCCTGCATCTATCTTAATAATGACAGTTCATAAAGTGGCTTGAGAAAAGAAAGCATGGCATTTAATGCTGAAGGATAAATTTGCTGCTATGCAACCGCAAATAATTAACACAGTCATCACAACAGGAAAAACTTCATGGCATTGTATTGGGAAAAACAAAAAAGACTGCCATAAAACATACTCTCCGAGGTTACCGCTGAAAACCCCTGATTCCCTCAACTTCATTTCATCCTCACATAGCTCATCAACTTTATGTTTCTCCCTGTATCGCTTATAAAATTCCTGCAGGCGAGCTATATCCCGGCTCCGGTCAATGGTTCCACCCTCTCGCTTTGCAAGTTTTTGCTGCAAATTCACTTCACGTAAATAACATTACAATAAATATCATAAATTAACCCCACAAAAAATTGACTTCTTGGTTTTTTTTCTCTTCTTCTTCTTTGAGGGTGGGGTTGAATTTTAGAAAAATGAAACTTTTGCATGTCTGGAAAAATAACTGTTACAATTAACCAACATCCTAAACCAAACAACTGACAGAAGAACTTCATTAAAATGTTTGATGGATTACAACAAAATATTAGATATGTCATGCCAAAAGCCAAAAGTGATTTGACTCATTAGGAACTTAAATAAAATATACCTTTATGACCGACATTAAACCAGTCTTGAATTGCAGAACACCTCGGCCCTCACTATTAGGGTCAAGGTTTTGAGCCAATGAATATGCGTGTTCACATACTGCACCATAAGAAGAAAAGCACTACAAGTATTATGATAAGATCAAACAAGTCTTTATTACAATTTCTAACATGAATCAAAAGCAAAAGAGTGCATGCCCTATTCCTTTTTCAATAATTTCAAGAAAAACTCAGGCATAGATAACCTGCCCTTTACAATTACAGCTGCATAGTGTTTGGAAGAGGCTCCATTAACAATCCAGCCAAATCCACAAAAAATGGCACTCCCCGTTATTCAGTTGGCTGCCACGTATATGTCAAGTATTTTTTGTAGCTCGCAACCAAAAAATATTAGCTTACTGCCAATCAGAGGCTACATGAGCTTCAGCTTAAAATGGTTATTATAATAGCTCTATCTCCATCTCTATCGGTACTCTTTAGTCCAGTATACTTCTAAAAAGGGTCATGAGAAAAGCTACACCTTCCGCATCATAAAGCTTAAATGGATAACTGAACAATGAAGCACCTGAAGCCCTAAGAAGACTTTCCTATTGCAATAAGGAATAGTTCCACTCTGCTCAAGCACACATCTCAACCACATTTCCAAACCAGTCAACAAATTTTACTTGCACTTCAGTTGGATTCGGCCCATAATGTTTAAAACACTTCCAACAACTATTAGAATCATAACATAAATAAAAAATAAAAAAATTCGAAGCTTACAGATTCTGGAGACGTTGGGATCCTCCTCCTGTATCTCATCAGCAGCTCGAAGTATCTCGTCAATATGCAGATTGTTCGCCAGAGACGACGGAACATTCCCAGCAATGCCGCTCACAGGCTGCCCAACGGCCCCGGCTCCGAGCCGCTCCCTCCGCAAAGCGGCCCGGACGAGCCGCTCCCAGTTCGCCCCCGCGCTCGACATCGCCTAAGCAAAGATTCAGTAACTACTTATAAAACCCTAAAAGAGAAGATCAAGGAGAATGAACGAGTAAATACAACAGATCCAGAGAGAGACAAGTGAAGCGGATTACCTGCAAACCCTAGAACTGGGGAAGAAGATCGGAGAGCGGGAGGAGGAGGCCACGGTCCGGGGTTTCGCCGCCCACGACCGGCGAGATAAACCTGTCAGTCCGAAATCGGGAAATTTTCTCACAGAAGGAGACGAGGAAGCGTACTATTGACAGCGTTCGCCGTAACCGCGTTGCTTAGAGGCTAATCTACTTAACGGACCGGTTTCACATTAGAACCGATCCGAATCCGAATAGGTCCAGTTCAATTTGGTCCAAATCAGAACTCGCATTAAAACCAATTAAATTTTAAAATTTGTATAGTTAATTAACAAATTGAATATAAAATATTATTAATTAATTATTAAAAAAAGAAAAGCACCAAATGAGAATTTATCTATTCATAACAAACTCTAGGTTCTATTTATTTATAAGATTAAAATTAAATTTAGATAAAAATATTTTTTTATTAAAAATTCAAAATATGCTGGGGATGAAATATAAAAAATTAGTTATTATGTTGGATATTGTGAGGAATGTGATATAAATTAGTTATTATTTTAATAATATGTGTAGGATGTGAAATAAACTTAATTCTTAATATTAAATTTTATATGTGATATATCAGATTATATTTAAATAAAATTAATTTTAAATTTCTAGACAAACGAAGCCTAAATTTTAACAAACTAATTTGTTCGTTCGTAATTAAACTTTTAAGTGATAGTCTAACCACAAAGGAACGATTCTAATTCAAAGAATTTTGTGCTATGAAATTTATTTCTTTTTTTTATCAAAAAAATTGTTTCACCTCAAAGGTTCAAAAGATGTAAATCTTTTTGTTTCTCTTATTAATTTCTTTTAAAGTTTAGTTAATTTTTATATATTATGTACAAATAAATAACATAATTGATTGATTGGTTCCTTCAGTTCTCAGAATTTTGAAAACAAACCAAACTCAAGTAATCAAAATAATACATCAAATCATTAACCGAAATCATTCTTATTATTGAGTCTTATTAATTCAATTTGATATTTCGATTTAAATCATTACCAAAGAGAAACCTACAGAGACAATAAGATCAATTTAATTTTATATAAAATTTAAAATATTATTTTTTATTAAAAAAATTATATACGTATTTTTTTACTAAATCTTAAATTTTTAAGTATATACTTAAATATTAATCTCTTCTATACATATTTTATATTATACAATCAAAGGAAATAAGTTAAAATATATATCAACAAAATTTAAATACATAATTTTATATAAATATTGAGTGAATTAGAAATTAAATCAAAATTTTTTGAACTAACTATGAGTACTATAAAAATCTATTCAAATTTAGATAGAGTAAAATAAAAGCAAATTTCATGTTTTGTATAAAGGCATTACAAATTAATCCTAATTTTTTAAAAAATTTAATTTCAAATTCTGCGCTAGTTAAAAAAATATTATCAATTGTCTCATTTAAAATATAACTATTAATTTTTTATAATTATATTATAAATTTATTTTTAATTACAAATATTTTAATTTTTAAAAATATAATTTTAAAATAATAATATCAAGATTTTTACTTTTTAATTTTTAAATTGAAAAAAAAATAAGAGATTCAAAAAATTAAATTTTAATTTTTGTTTAAGTTGTATGAAAGAGGGTGAGGATTGAGAGAGAGAGACAATGGCCTTTCAAATCTATAAATAATTCAAATTAATTTAAAAATAATTAAATTTTACAATGTTTATTAAAAAATACTAAAAAAAAATTCAAGATTCTGAAAAAAGATCAAAACTATTGAGAATCTAAAAAAGAATCAAAACTAAAGTACACTCAAAGGACCAAAATCAATTTTTTTTAAAAGACAATTTAAAAAGCTCTCCACGTCTCATAGGCCCGAATGCAAAAAATAACAAAAAACTTGCCTTCACTTTAACAAGGTCTAGCTTTCGCGCATTATCTTATAACACACTAGAATCATTTACGATTTCTGAATTATTCATTGTTTTCAAAAATGGCAATGAATAGAAATTTATTCATTATTCATTGTTTTACGATTTCTGAATTATTCATTGTGATGTTGGTTCATTTCAATAATTTAGGAATTAAGATTGAGGCGTTGTTGGCAACTAACTAAAAAAAAAAATTATTTTAACCATAGTTAAAATCGTAAATTTTTTTTTAAAAAAAAATTTAATAATTATTTTATATCTCATACTACATAAATTTCAACATTAAATAATTACTTTATTTTACATCTAATACAATTTTTAATATAACTAACTCACTTTATTTCATATCATACACATTTTTCTAAAAAATTTCACAAATATTTTTCAAACTGTCTTTTACTTCCAACCAAATAGAGCCCGAAAGCCATAAATTCTCAATATCTTCCTTTTAGAGCCAAGGACATTGAGGCATCAACCATCATGATATCGCATCTAGAACTCTATTAGGTTGTAAAAAAATATATTTGAAAAATAATTTATGAAAATTTTTAAAAAGTGTTACAATATAAAAAAAAACAAATTAATTAAATTAAAAATTATATTAAAGGTTAAATAAAGTGATTACTTAATATTAAATTTATGTAAGATAAAATATAAAATATTATTATATTTAAAAAAAATAAAATAAAATTTTTAGTTGAAAGTCATTTATATCTTGGCATTAGATATGATGTTATGACCTCAGCACCTCAAGATCCCTAGGCCAAAATCTAACAATGAGGTCCCATTTGTTTGACTTTTGAAGATTAATTTAGTTTAATTTTAATGGCACATACTACATCACATAAAATTTAATATTAAAATTAACTTTATTTCATATCCTATATACATTACTAAAATAATAATTAATTTATATTATATCTCTCACATATCTCAACATAATAACTAATTTTATATTACATCTCTCACATATCCCAACATAATAACTAACTTTATTTCACATCATTCATAATTTTTAATAAAAAAATATCTTTATTTAAATTTAATTTTAACTTTATTAAATTTAATTTTACAAACAAACACACACCCGAATGAAAAAAAAAAAAGCTTTGATATCAATACCTACTTGGATCAAGAGAAACAAGTGCCTTGACATCAAGTTAACATTGCAATGCCTTGATACTGATATCCACTAGGTCATGATCTACAACCTCCTGGAACATCACAAATGCAATATGAGAGAAGCTAACACTCTTCCCGACAAAATCAAAAAGGACGATAGCTCGCTCTCTCTATCTCTCTCTCCCACTCTAGCTTAGGTTGGGATACGAAAAAAAGACGACGAAGTCTAGAGATGGAGAACAAGGCTTCCTTTTCCCTAATGGGCCGTTTGGATCGGGGGTAAGATAGGATAACCCGAGGTAGCTTACCCCCATTAATAACTTATCTCCGTTGGGATAGAGGATTTAATACGATTTTCTATTTGGATTATAAACTAGGTTAACCTGGGATAAACAGAAATCATGTTTGGCAAAAAATACGTATTTGTCTCGAAAAAATCCGAGCTGAGCGGTGAAAAGAAAGGTGAGCGAGACGTGGCAGAGGCGGGAGGAGGAGTCGCAGGAGAGATCGCTGGTTTGTGTGCTCCTGTAGGAAGGGGAAGAGCAGGGGATCAGAGAGGAGGAGGTGGAGGCGAGGGGCCGAAAGGCCAGCGGCGACGGAGGGGAGGGCGGCACCGGCGAATGGCAAAGGAGCCAGGAGAGCTCGCTGGCAGCTGCGAGCTTCTTCCTCTGCAACAGGCACGACCTACAAGGCCTCGATACAAAGAATCAGATCAATTCCCCTTCTGCGCCCTCCGGCAGCAGCGGCCGCTCTACTGCCATCCCCTTCACCAACGCAAAAGCTCGCAGCTGCCAGAGAGGCAATGCGCCGTCCTATCCGTCGGAGCAAAAGACAACCGCTCGCGAAGGCGTCGCGCGCAAGAAACTCTGCCATCTCCGCCTTCTCCACCGTTACCCCAGCATCACTGATGAGGTAGCTAAACCCCGAGATAGGCGGGTTAAGGAATCCCGCTGGATTAGCTAACCCAGGTTTAAGAAAACGCTTGATTGAGCGTTTGGTGGATTAACTGGATTAACTTAAGTTAACCCAGCTAACCCACCTCTACCAAACGGCCTCTAAATCTTTTACAATTATTGACTTAGCTCCGTTTTGTAGTGGGAAAAATGAATACAAAATACAAAACATAATTCCTACAGCGTTATTGTTGATCAAGTGGTTAGCACTCAACCACTAGAAAGACAGGGATTAACTAGAGAATCACTCCAATAAACCAAAAAGTAACCAAGAAAGAGACAATTGGAAAAGCTGAAAAAAGCCCATCACTGGTAACACAACAGTTTAAAACAGCAGCAACCCAGAGGATCTTTGAAAGACTTGGGGAGCAGCTTGGAAGAGATGGCTAAGGCCATGGGACTTTCCCAAGAGAGAACACAGTTAAAAGAATAAACTATTAATGACTAAATAAGGTACCAAAGGAAAATATTCAATTGTAGGATTTCAAGAATCAAAAAAAAAATGTAGGACTTCAGATTACAAATAGTGTTAGGAGTTCATCTTAATCACTGTCATTTTCAAGACTAACTACGATAGACCGATGGAGTCCACCAAAGAGAAATCTAGAGTATTATGACACTCACTTATTACGAACCCAACCAACCAATAGGACGCATGCAATATAGAAAATTTGAGAAGCCAATAGAAAGCCAACCACATGACTGTCGCTCATTATTCACCACTCGTATAAATAAAGAGTTTGTATATCCTGTAAAGAGCTTCTTTAACTTTTGAGACTTTGGTTAGAGAATAGATAATATACATTAGTTAAGAGAACGACATTGTTAATTCTACTACTATCGTTCTTCTCCTTCTCCTACATCAATACTACACTACTCAAGTGTGGCATTCGCACAAATTCCGAACAAGATTGCAACACCCTCATCTTCGCTCAACATCAAACACTTTTGATGAAAGAAAGTCTCACTAAGGAGGAATCCTGATGACGACACAAATCAACTGCTTTATTGACCTAAGCTCGATTCAAGCTAAATATCGATCCGAACACGAGAGACTATCGATCTTCGAGCCAAACTCCCATCCCTAACAACAACTGTCTCACAGCTCACCATCATCCAACAACACCATATGTAATAAATGCATGAAGCTTATAACTCAAAACAAATAATTTAAACAACCCTGACATGGCAAGATCAATGAAATTTTGAGGCCTAAAAAAAATGTCCTTAAACAAAATAGTTAGCATGCAGGACCATAATAATAAATATTAAACCCAAAGAGATGCATGTGATGATTAAAATTTTTGATCAAAGGGTACTCATTGCTTGTAAGTTTTTCTCAAGATCAAAATCTGATGGACTTACAGATGCTAGAGCTGTTATGAAGAATCATCTCAGAATACCACTACAGGCTGCTGGAACAAACTCTTTACCAAGGGGAGTTACTCATTTATCACCATTGCTAACATTTTAATGACTAAAAAGAGTGATCCCACTGATTCTCTATTTCAATAGATTGTTGAAACTTCTTTGAAGAATTTAAAGGTTTCACATCTACATACCCATTTTATTGTTTTTTTTATAGAGCCTACTTTATTTTTGCTTTAGGTAATATGCTATAACAGGTTACACCCTAGTAAGATCTATTTCTGATCAATTGTAGACTGTCATTCCCACAGTAGACCAACATGTTATTCACACATTTAAAAGATATATATTTAGGCTCGGGTCTAAACAACCACCAAATTCTTCCAAAAATATTTCTATTAATATTATATATTCACTTCACATCATACATAAATTTAAATATTAAAAATTAACTTTATTTCACATGCTATATAAATCTCAATTTTAAAATTTAATTTTATTTCACATCCTATACATACTTTAAAAAAATTAATTTTATTTAACATCTATTATAATCTTTGATAATAAAATAATATTATTTTATATCATAATATTAAACAAATTTTCTTGCTCTATCCAAAAAAATTTAAAATCTTTTTAAAACATGCCCCAACCAAATGAGGACTTCATATATTTTATGAAACTCCATTTAAATTAGTTAAGAAAATATTACTTGTATAGTACATAAAATATCAAAATAATTTCTATAAATTATTATTCGTTTGGTTCAACATCTTTATATTAAAAATAATAATACTATTAACTTATTTTTGTTATCCATTTTTTTTATTCTATGTGTTTAGTTTCGTGCTATTTAGAAATTCATTTATCTAAATATTTATCTTATCTCTAAATCATTATTTATCTAGCACAATGCCAACATATTAAACAATGACTAAAAAATTAATCCAACCTTATCTCCCTCCATATCAATGTTATTTGGGGACGTTTGATTCAATGTTATGTTAATGCTATGTCATGGTATTTGGAGAAAATAATTGTTTGGTTTATCGACATATTTAGATAACCTTATAAAAAATTATAAAATTATCGCTCAAAAAATAACATTCAAATATTAAAATATCTAAATAACATGACATAACATCAAAAATAATATTGAACTACACCCCCTTAGTTTCGAATCAGTCAAGTTGATGCTTTGATGTTATAATGTCAACATTGTTTTAATATTTTTGTTCAAAAGAGATTAGATGGTTGACGTAGTTTCGATACAACTTTGATGTGTCATTTTAAAGATCTATTCAAAGCAATTCCAATATATTTTGACTTTAATAATGTTTTGAAGCAGTTTGCCTAATGCTCATCGGGCTGTTAATGACCTTTAAATACATTAAGATTATGGCATGGAGGTTATCTTCAGGGATTTTAAGAAATTAGAATCCACTTACTCTTCTATTACCTCTCCTTGTGTGGTGGGATGATCACCAATAATCTGCCTAGCAGCCAGCACCTTGTCTAAAGTGGGATCAGGAACCTTGATTTCAGTAATTTCCATGTCGGCGATGATGGCAATGGCTGCATCGACTTCTCCGAGATCGAGGCAAAGGGAGATGACTTCATCATACAATGGGCTGCTCACAGCAGACAAGAAAATAACAAAAAGGGATTTCTTAGCTGAGTTCCACATATAAAACCCAATTGTTAACTTTCAAAAATTTTATAGATAGAATTTTAAACTAGCCAAGCTTTGTGCAACAGATATTGGCCTGTGTAAGTCATATTTTGCAAAAATACCACAAACATTTCATGTGGACTTTAAGGTTGGTTAGAAATAAGTTGTACTTGTGAAGATGTGGATAAAGCATAGTTAGTTTGAACAACAACAATGTTAACAAACCTTAGTTTCAATGACTATATGAATTTTCTTTTCCAATCAAATCTATGTAAGCCAACACTCTATAAGCATAAGCGAGTGATTTATGGTCATGTGCCATGACCATACACAAAGTTATTTTTATCATCTCTTTCCACATACAGGGGCCTCTATAGACAATAGATCGATAATAGGCATTGTATCATTTACATGTGCCTTAACCACCATCTTAATAATATATTCATTTTTAATATAATCTATTTTAGTGTGACCATTCACCCATCTCATCATACACATCTCAGCTATATTAGTCGTATAAATATTTAACCACTTAATTAGCCAACATTTACACCTATATAGCACAATAAGTCGGTGACTGTCTAATAAAACTATCCTCAAAGGTAGTCCTATAACTTCGATCTCTTGCAGCAATCCATCATTTCAACCAACCTGCTTTGATTACTCTTAATAAGGCTAGAAATTTAATCGAAATTTGAATTGAACTTCAAGACAAATCTGTGACCTCTATTTTAAAGTCAAATTTGAACAGGAAAAACTCACTCGAAACAATTTCTGAAATGACTAAAATCTAAAATATTTAACTCTAATAGGATTTTTTAATATTTTTTAGTATTTTTAAATAAATTATTTTTTTTTAATTTTTTACCCCAAACACCACAATTCTTCCACCCCAATTGGGAATTGTAGTGGTGTGGATTTGAACCCGGAACCTCCTAGCTCCAGGTAAGCTTTCTCTCCATTGGGCTAGAAAAAACTCTACATTCTAATAGGATATAAACACCAACACGGCAGAGTGGCTGAGCTTGATATATCTGAAAGAAGAGATACCATGGCCCCAATTCCCATGGATCTCACCATTCCGAATTCAGTTTTTAATTAAAAAAATTGGATTTGGAATCAATTTGAATTTCAAATTTAGACAAGGCTAGAATATTTTGACTTGAGTTCGAGTTGGCTTAAACTCATCATATTGCCATCCATAACTATGGCTTAATAGGCTTGAGACATTTGAAGTTCTCACATGTACGGCTATTGTCCCATCTAGTCACGCAATATTGTAACTTATTCATTCAGGATCAATAAATCTACAATGCATTTAATATATCATCATTTTATTCAATTTGAGTATTTTGCCCAAGGTTCTCCTACTAGAATCGAACTCGAGCTTTCTCAAAATCTCACCCTGAATATGCTTAGTGCCTGTCAAATAAGAATTTAAAGCAGACATTATATTGTCCAAACGTAACGGAGACCAGTTTTTTTTTAAAGGGTAACAGAGATCAGTTATTGAAATACACAATCACACTGTATAATCATTATAAACATTTCACCAACAAAAATAGTGGTCTAGGTAACACTATGAGGAGAGAAAATTTAAAAACCTCATTTTGCTGAGAAAAAAGAATAAATTAGATCTATTATCCAAAAGAGAAAAACATCGTTCATCAAATTCATCATATTGAATTTGTTTGTTACCTCCCAAAAACGTAACCCAGGCTGTGAGTTTCCCGCAAAATTGTCAAGAATGTAGAGGGGAGGGGCGCTCTTATAGCAGCACGTAATATCATTGCACAATCTCCAATGGTTGGTGTTCCGCCCAATTCAATAACCTAATAAAATTCATTCAAGCCATAATTTGTGTGAAGGACAATAAGAAAACTATTATAAACCTAAATAGACAATTAATATCCAACTTTTAGCATAAGCAAAGTCAAGCGAAACAACAAAAGATTATGTCAGTACCAGAGAAAGCAATAAACCAAGGCCTGTTTGGTATGAATCTTAGTTTCAACAGCAAGCATCACTTCACTTTTTTGCACAAGTATTTAACAATATCAAAAGTTTAATGGTGCATGATCTCTTATGACTGCATGACTAAATTAGATTACAGAATGAGGCCCTAATAAGTTTAATAGCTCGGCTTAAGGCGATAAAATTTTTCAAAACTCAAAACTCGCTCAAATTTTCACTTGAATCACACTTGATTCGAGTCTTTTCAAGTCAAGTTTCAAGTCACACAAAAGACTTGAACGATATTTAAGGATTAGTTTGAGTCAAGCTGGTTTCTCGAAATGTATTTCGAATTGACTCGAAATATATATTTTATATATAATTTTTTTATCAAATTTTATATATAATTAGTACTATCTGTAACAGTAGAACAAAGTTGGTATAGTAGTTAGCTTCCTTCTCTCCATCCAAAATAGGTTTACTTCGATCCCTCCTCATAGCATATTTATACTTTATTATTTCTTTCTTTTGATTAAATATAACAACCAAGCCTTTATCCCACTAAGATAGATCGGCTGCATCAATTTTTTATTTACATTACACTCTATCAAGTAACAAATCCTTATTTGTAGCTAAGTATGTAAGATTTTTTCAAAAAGTTTTTTGCTATGTATTATTTGATTTTCCTTTACCTCTTTCTACATAGGCAATACCCAAACAACTCAACTCTCGTTACTAGAGCTCCTATCAACCAACGATTTATGCGTCCAAACCATTTAAAATGATGCTCCCTGAGTTTTTCCTCAACTGAGATTACTCCAACCTCCTTCCAGATATACTAAATTATCATTCCATCATTTCGTATATATCAACTCATCTAATTTAGCATCATCATCACTACGACACTTATTTTACTTGTATGTTTCTATTTCGTAGGCCAGTTATTAATGTATGAAAGGGAAGAGCCTGCTAGCAAGAGACAAGCAATCGTCTCGTAGGCACCGTACAGAGAGGAAAAGAGAACGTGAATGGGAGTAAGGAGGCAATGAAGTGTAGAGAAATAAATAAGACAGGATTTACGTGGTTCGGAGAGATCCCCCTACGTCCACTGACCAAGCCAGTATAAATTTCATTATATACTTCAAATCCCCTTTTGGGACTAAATACAAGATGTTGGAGGGTGAGAGAAAGAAAGAGGCAGAACAAGTACTGAGAGAGTAATTGTGACGACCAAAGACTGAAAAGGGCGAAGGGTGATTGCTAAGGTAATATACCCAGACAAAGAGCTGTTGCTAGCAAACTTCTAGGTGGAGGGGCACAAGAATAAATCGCCTCACATCAAAAAGAGAAGGGAATTCCTAAGCTGTATAAGTAAATAATATGATCGAAAATGATAAAGCCGTCTTTTGAGGCAAAACTGTGAGATTAACGATGAAAAACTTCATAGTTAAACATGTTTGAGCTGATGTAATACTAGAATAAGTGATTCTCCTAAAAAGTACTCAAGTAACGCAATTCCTAACAATCAAGACAAACAATATCTCTATATTTGGATCATAGGATGTTACAATATGGTATTCAAAGCCAATCTCCCACAATACGATATGGTTCAAGGATGCATCAAGCGGAAACTGGTGGACCTGTAACAACTCAGGACTGAAAAGGGCGTGGAATGATTATCAGGGTGATGTTCATATGAGTGAATCAGAATCACTCAAATAAAAAGCAACCCTTGACAAGCTTCTATGTGGAGGGGCATAGGAATAAATTGTCTTATATCTGAAAGAAAAAAAATTTCTGTATAAGTAAATAGCGCAATCATAAATAATAGAGGCGCTTTGTGAGGTAAAACCGTGAGGTTAATGATGAGCAACATCGTAGTTAAGCATACTTAAACTGGAGTAGTACCGAGATAAGTAATCTTCTGGGAAATACTCAAGTTACACAATTTCCTAAAACAAAACAGAAAATACCTTATTTAGATCACAGATATTAAAATAATGGCAAACCAAACAGATCCCTTTCCTTTAGTTGAGTCCCAGAATCTATAATGGTCCGAGGGGGGACCCTGAGGAGGAGAGAACCTTCGTCATCCGGGACACATGGGGTGAGCTGGAGATTTGTGCGGCTTGGATCTTGCCACGTCATCCCAGAAGGTGCGATTCTTGGCGGGAAGGTTGGCTTGGTCCTCCACAATGTTACGAAGGACAGTCAAGTCGTCAGCTTAGCGGTAGTTGCAGGCGTCCTCTATACGACAAATATAACCTTTCACCTAGAAGAGAAGACACGATTCCTCCTCCATTGCCGCTTCTACACGCTGCCCCCCAAAATAAAGGGACCAATAGCAGAAGTGCGCCACAAAATGGCTATAACAGGAGAGTAGTTAGCCATACCGTCCTAGTCCTATAAGCTGGATCCCACTGGCATAGTCAGATGGAGACTAGGACACGACATACGAAGATAGGGGCATGATCCAGCATAGATACTGGTACTGCTGAATGGACTAAGTCTAGGATGGAGCTTTTCATAGTCTATTTCCCCGTGGTTCAACTAGCTTGTCCTGGTGATGATCTAGGCGATTGAGTCTCTACCACATAGACGGTTGTGATGTGTTCGAACTTCCAGCACAAACATCAGCCCCTTGGGTTGTTGAGTGCAAACATTGATGCATGCCAGGCAATCGACCAAAGACTATGCCACAGATGGCAAGCATGCGGGGGTATATTGTTGATGCACAAAAATTTGCAAGCAGATCTAATGGATAAAAATAAAGGGCGGCACCAAGATTTTACATGCAAACCAATAATAGGAAACCACAACACCTATCGGAGGGGAGGCTAAGAAAAGTTTCACTAATAAAGGCGATATTATAAGGCCTAAGATAAAAGGCTCTTCTAAGATCAAATGTCGAAGAGAGTAGTTGGAGGTTAAGTGTACATTAAATAATACTTCTAAATAAAGAGATCCTCAACCCAATTAGCTGCCGAGGTTTTATAGTGGGTGAAGTTGTCATCGCACAGGTCCTATTATATCTTGATCCGCGCCAACATATCTAGAGCGTACATATGGTAGGTTCGCAAGACGAGCGCACGTGGGAAGCGCAGCGACACACAAGCAACATTTGGTAGACGCATGGCGAAGATCCTACATCGAAGGACTCAGGCCAAACTCATGGGATGACCCATGTGGTGATGATATCCAACTTTCGGGATCAACTGCGAAGGGTGCACAGCTCGATCACTGTCCTTAGCGCACAAGGAAATAAGCAACTGCGAGAGATGAGGCGAAATCTGTAATTTATGTTTTGTTTATGCTTCTTCGACGTCGTTCAGTCCTTTTGTCGCAGACTTTGGTGACCTAGGAAGCCCACATGAAGGAGGCCATGGCACAAGGAGGAAAGCCAAGGAGTTGGAGCTTCACCTCTGTAATGCCACGCAAGGTTGGGAAGAGTCGGCTCGAAGGGAGGCCAAGCTTCAGCATCTACTCGAAGAGTCGCTAGATCAGAACTAAGAGGTCGCCCTCAAGGAGTATTGGTGTTCGTTGGAGATTAAGGAGATCACTAAGAAGGCTTTAGAGAGCTCGGTAAACATGTCTGGCTCTGCTCTCCTCGACCGCACTCTTGTTGAACGCAAAGATCTAGAGGGGCTCAATATGGATAAGTGTATTCACATATCGACTTATTTGTACAAGTGCTCATACTTTCAAATGTCGGTCGAGCAGATAGAGCGAAAGTATGCGTTCATCTAAAGGCTCAAAGTAGCTACACTGCCAACTGAGATCGAACTAGCAAGAATGGAGGCGGCCGAGACAACCCAACAGTAATAGCATGGTGAGGCGAGAGGTGAAGCTGTCGACATTGAGGAACCTCTAACCGTGTCCCCAACAGTAAGAGCAGGGTGGGGCGAGAGGTGAAGCTGTCGACATTGAGGTGAAGCTTTCACAGATGTTGCGCACACACCGAGGAGCCGGAGTCTTCCACAAAAACTTCGAGGAAAGTGATCTGAGAGTTGTATTTTGTTTTTCTTTTGTAGCAATGTAATTGTGATTTTATGTATTGAATGGAACAAACCTTGCTTTGTGTTTGTCTCTCGTTGTTTATATTTTATTTGTTAAGTTAATAAGCAGTTGATCTGGAACATCTAGAAGGAGATTGCCCTTGACTGTCAATTGCCTTAGACACTACAATAAGTAAAAGGCCTGGGACTTCGTGATGGAGTTGTCCTTTACTACCGGTTATCTTAAGCACTAAGTGATAAGTAGAAGGCCTAAGAATTTGAGAAGGGATTTTCCTTGGCTGCTAGTCACCTAAGGCGCTAAGTGATAAATAGAAGGCCTAGGACTTTGACAATGTCATGAGCTGGCTGCAAAATAAAACGTTCTCCCAAGCCTAAATTCTAAACCCAACGCTCGACTATGGGTCTATCACCCATGGCTAGCCGAATATGAGGAGTCCTTCACTCTGGATGTCTATATGGTAGTCGATCAATCTTTAGATAAATAATAGGAGGAGATCTAAAGAGTGTACCCGAGAAAGTGTCGCAATCAATCAACATATCTTGTCTCCTCGTTGCATTGCTCAACAACTAAAATTTAAAAGTACAGTCAGGATGATAATGCAAATTTTTTAGTGGTTATTTTAAATGTCCAATGATGTTAACAAATCTATAATCCCGGTTACCATATACACCATCATGCTATATTGCCAACATTAGAATGGACAAGGAAGAAAATAAAGCTTATGACTTTAAGTTACTCTATGCAAGAGTGCCTTGTCACGAGGCAAACCACCCTTCATCAATTCATTAAGCTCCACATTATTTGCCATTTTCCTTATGTTAGTGGTCAAAGACATAATATTTCGTAGCTTTCTTTGTCTTTGCTGATAGAGACTAACAATATGCTTTTCTGCAGGCAAAAACAAGCTTAAAAACTTCTACGGCAATACTAATCCAACGTTTGGTAAATCAATAAATTCTTTACTAAACATAGAAACTTTAGCTACACAGAAAATTATACCAACATAAATGACTCCATCCGTCCTTGAAAAAAAGGGACAATATCAAGAATGTTGCAGTCCCCTTGAAGGGGCCTCAATTTACAAAAATTTGCAGATGAAGTAAATTAATGTAATCTTTTCAATAAATCTTTTCGCAGCAACATGAACAGCAAAATCATAGGTCTTGTTTAGTTATCATGCATTCAAGATAAGTCCATA
The DNA here is from genome assembly GCA_002786265.1 of Apostasia shenzhenica. Classification (NCBI taxonomy): domain Eukaryota; kingdom Viridiplantae; phylum Streptophyta; class Magnoliopsida; order Asparagales; family Orchidaceae; genus Apostasia; species Apostasia shenzhenica. The sequence goes on from KZ454678.1 coordinate 772,866, forward strand.
AAAACATTATGTTTACCAGTGCGATTGTGAACATTAAATGCCAACATGATAGTGTTTCCGTTCAAGTTAAAATGCAGATCATCTCAAATGCAGTTGGCACTCACGTTTATAGATTATAAATGGCATTTTCATCCGATCCTAGGCCAAATGACAGGAAACTATCATGTTTGGAACAAATCACAAGAAATTTGCTGTAACAGTAAAGTTTACTGAAGCATAAGGTTACACTTGAAAGTAAATATTTCTATCTTCAAAACGTACAAAGAAATAACCAATGTTATATTGTCAACTTCTTTTTCATACTCCTTTTATATACTGAGCCTTATAAACTAAGTAGAAACAATAAAGAAAGGAATAGAAGGTAGCTCTGTGATGCGGGACGAATGAATGATGATGCAGTTTAGAGATCAGCAATTTTATAAAGCAGATTATTCACAAACTAATGCTTGAATATCAGAGAATAATTCTGTGATGACTGAGAAATTAATTAAGCCCGCAAAACTAATTACGTCTAAAATTTTAAATAAATTAGATCGAAGGTAATTGAGAAATTACCAATTCAGATTAGGGCGCAATTCGGTTTTCAATAAATCAGAAACAAAAAACAGGATTAAGGGTCTCACAATATTTAACCAACAGTAATTTAAATTTACTCAATAATAAAAGGTCGTACAGGTGAAGCAAGTTCGCGCAAGTCAAAAGCGAGCAGAAAAAAATCCAGATTATTCAAGTTTATCAGGTTAACGGGTTTTGGTGGAATTCGTACCTGAGTAAGAGACTCCAAGGACCACGACGTAATTACCCAAAAAAATTAGGGCTCGGGCAACTAATGCACAGGCGCGGGCGAGCGCGCGGGCTTGGGTGCGGACCCGCGGGCACGGGCGGGTGCAAGCGGCGGCGCAGGCAGGCGCGTAGGCAGGGTCGCGCGTGGCGGACGCTGGCGGCGCAGGCAGGCGCTCGGGCGGACGCTGGCGGGCGCAGGCAGGCGCTCTGGCGGACGAGGGCGATCGCCCAGGCGAGCGTGAAGGAGGGCGAGGTCGCGCGTGGCGGCCCCCAGGCGGGCGCGGGTGAGCGCGCTGGCGGGCGCAGGCGAGCGCGCAGGCTCGGGCGCGGGTGTCGCAGGTAAGCGCGAGGCGTGGGCTCGGGTCAGCGCGCGCCGGGCAGCGGGTCAATGCACGTAGGGCGGCGGGTCCGCGTGCGCTGGGCGGCGCGTAGGGCTGTAGACTGGGCGCGATCGGCAGCGTCGAGCGGAGCCGTGTACTCGCGTTGCCGTAATCGGCGCGGGAATCGGCGCAGGCGCGTCGTTGGTGATGTGGAAACCTGACGACGTGATCACGTTGAACCGGCGAACTGGATCTAAGAACACCAAGCAGGCAGGGTGGATGAGGATGAGTCGAGGCGAATGCTGAGGGTGCAAGATGAATGGAATCGAACCCGGAGTGAAGAGCTAGAGCGGGTGGAGTTTAGGGAATCTCACCCAAGGCCCAAGCCCTTCCCTATCCAAGATATCGATTCATTCCAGAATCAAATAATCCCCAAGGAAAAACACAACTCACATTTATTCAGCATTAAGAAAATAAGAATAACAGGGAGGCGTTTATATAGGCCTCCATATAGACTGACTCAATAAAGAAAAATACATAATGTAATAAATTCCTCACACAAAAGTAAAAATACTAAATAACATGCCTAAAATAATGATCACCAAAATAGAAACAACTAATACAAATAAATGCGAGAGATAAAATCATGGAATCTCCAATCAATTAGAATGAATAGGAGATTTTCAATCCATCGAGTCAGCGATCCGCAGCATCCATCTTTCCAAATCTGTTCTAATAGTCAATCAATCCAGATTGAAGCAGCATAGCTAGATCTCGATCGTCGACGGTAAACTCTGCCAGGAATGAATCGACGGTCGATCGTGGTATCCCCACCACTCTGTGTATGCTAACTTATGCATTGATAAGCTCAATATCAGATGTTTTCCTTCAGATATGAAGTAAAACACAAAAATTAGAAGACTTGCCTTTTGCAAAATTTTAATTGCTAGATCAACTTCCCAATCTTGTGACCATTTCTGTGGTTTTCGTATCTTTATTTCTCTTTCCCAAGTCCATCCCCATGCATCTGCAATTGTAAACATACTATCTACATCAAAAATTCTTCTCTCTCTCATTTCCTTGAATGCTTCTTGCAAATCTTCTGGAAACCAGTCATCATCATCATCATCCTGCATTTAGACAAAACATGATCAATTTAGGATGGATTGCAAGATTTCACTTTTTATAATTATTATTGTTATTTTATGCACTTAGGAGGATGCCCTTATTAATGGAGTATTTTATCAATCCAATCTTCGGTATGTTATCATCAAAACTGGGGAGATAACAAACCCAATTCAGTTGCATCTAATTTGTTCATATAGTATAACGTGCAAGGTCAGAGTTAAGGATGAACAAGCATGCAAACATCAATCTGTACAGCAGAGCTTAAAAAAAAGCAGCTTGAAGGTTGAAGTCTGCAAGCTTATTCTACAAGGTCAAAGTTAGATAAGAATATTTATTTTATTTCTTTGGACTACTTGAAGAAAAAAAAAAGAATATGAATTGGTTCATCTAGGATCTTCTCCATCAAGTTTTACCAGTTTTATTGATTTGGATTTGGATTCATGAGACACCAATTTTATTACATATTTTTTATTGTCTCACAATATCATCCATTAGCATGGATTGTACTGCGAGTTATGTTACAGTTTCTATCAGAATGCCATATTGTCCTTACCATCCTATGGATTGTCCTAATGTTAGCCAAAGTCAAGAGTTATGTTTTCTCTGTCAGGATCCAACGCAATCGCGATACTCATAAACATGGAACAAAACAGCTATCATGCTTATAGTATAGGAGATCATAATTGATGAGTTAGTCGCTTCCTAGTTTCGTCAACATAAGCTCAATTTTTCCAATTAACTTATGTGCTCGATCAAACCTACGCTACTAGGATCATCAGTGCAACACAATATACAACAGCTCTTGGGTTCAGCTATTGATGATGTAGTTGACCTAATAATGTTCCATGTCATAACATCCTTGGGAAGAAGTTATCTTCCTTACAATGAACTATTGAGGTCTCGAGATTAACCAATGGAAAGCAATCATAATGAGCATCATAATTATGATCTTTCATCATCATGCTTTACGGTCTTTACACAATACCATACAGTTATCCGGTTTTCTGTCTAAAAGCATAATGGTTCCAACTTTCCAGTGTCTAGCTGAATTTTTTAGAGTTTATAAGCAAGGAGGCTTGGGTAGCTTATTTGAGAGGACACTTTGCCTACAAGTAACTTCCCAAATCCCACTTGAAATGTTGTTGGAAAGGGCTTGAACTTGAACATGTTTTTGAGAGCAACCTTAGAGGTCTTTCTAATTGAACCAACTCTCTTCCCTACAACCTTCATTCTCTCATTGTAAAATCTGAGCTTATGTAGGTTGTATCCCACCCAACTCAATTTCATGTATCCAATTAGGTCATTGTACCGGTTGATGGGAACATTATGATTGAAAGTTCAAATTGGATCATGCCAATGCCATGATCATGCTTGATTGAGGCGAGTCATTGTCAAGCTTGTTTTAATAAATTTTGTTATTGATTCCATTTGGCTTAACTTGGGTTAGTTTGGACTTATTTATTAATATAGTTTTGAGTCTTTATTAATTTAGTGTCACACTGCCAATGGCAAAAGTGGTGCGAGAATTATCATTATTTAAAAGGTTTGTAGTCCTCCAGTAAGGGATATTTGATTATGAAGTCAAACTAAGAGTTATTTATTTGTGTTTTATCTCAGCAAAAAGAAACGGTTTGGGCCATTAAGTCCTAAAATACCTAAAAACAAGACATTCCCCAACATCTCCATCCTTTCTTCTCCAACCGATCAACCCCCTCCTTGTAGTTCACGTGACAGACTCCCTCCTTTTTCCTCATGGATTCATGCACAAACCGAGCTCCCCTCTCACGGTTTCACGCAAAAACCACACTATCGCTCCCCTCTCCCTGCAATTCCACATTGAGTTGCACGCAACGCTACCTTACTACTACATCTTGCATAGAACTACAAACTGGGCCTATCTCCATCTAAAAACAATTGTATCACACCATCGTTGAGGCATTCTCTTCCTCTTCACACTCATAAAATTTTACATCAATCATTTGACTTGAAATACATTTCCTTAAAAATTGATCAAGTTCTTGGTTGTTTACTGCTTTAACGTTAAAATTGATCAATTTTAAACCAATTTTCCCCAAATATGGTAACTTATTTAAGACCAAACAAAGCCGAAAATGATAACTTTCCAAAAAAGGAAACTTTCAAGTTTACCATAATTTAAACTAAAACAAGTTACTCAACACAGCCTAAATTTGCAATGGCAGATGAAAAAAAAACAAATATTCAAAATATCTCCTGACTAATTGGATGAAAAAATGGGCTTAAACTAAATGATTACCAATTTATTGGAACACATAAAAAACACATACACATCAAAAGAAACATGACTTTCTTTTTATAAGATTTTTTTAAGATACCATCATGCTTAAAGGTCTTCTCTGACTAATTGGAGAATAACAAAATTGCCAAAAAGGAAAATCCCATGAAGCTAACCTCATCAGCAACTCGGGCAAGTTTCTTTCGTGATTTTTTTGTAGTTGTCAAAGTCTCTGAATCTTTTAATAACTGAACACCAATCATTTCGGGAGGCTTGGATCTTTCAATTTTCTTGTCCTTTGCTACATCTTCAACTTGAGCTTCTCTTTGTTCTACTTCCTCCCCCTCATCCATTTCACCGTCTTCTAAATCTTTTGTTGCATCATCCGTAACATCAGTTTCATCCTCATCATCAACATCATCATCATCATCATCATCATCATCATCATCATCATCATCATCAATTTCACTTTCTACATCACGAATTTCATTTAAGCCCTCTCCAAGAAAACGCTGTTTCCAGAATTCTGTATTTCCATCTTGAAGTTTAATCCGTGATATTAGTTCATCTAACTCTTCATCAACCTAGCAAGAACAAAAGAAGAAAAATAAATCAAGTGCAACAACTACAATTATCCGAAGGATGCAAAAAACAAAGGTAAAAGAGACATTTGAACTTGATGAAATGAGAAAAACACACTTGTTAATACAGAGCAGGATTAACATCAGTTCTTTTCTATTTATCCACAGCACTTTGTCAATAAATAAAATTGGGAACACAATGTATCATCAACTCACCTCTTCTTCTTCCTCTTCAATTGGAGGAACCCAAAGTGGGCGACCACGAGACCTATTAATTCTTCTTGCTTTCTGTACTCGCTGATAGAGGACCTGCCTAGTTCCATCAGTAGGTAATTCTTGTGCTTCCAGTTCTTCTTTTAATTCTGAAACTATCATTTTACTAGCAGCTTTTGGTTTTAAGATGTTTTGGTCAGGACCTTTGATGAACTTTTTTAGCTTCTCCACTACCCTAGCATAATCAGAATCTGACACTTCACCTAAAGCTGCAGACCCTTCATTTTGCAAGGTTTTGAGAAGTTTTCGGTGATAAACCTTCCATTCTTCAAGGCAACGTTGCCTGAAAGATGTTTCGATAGGGTTGGAATATGCAAAACCAAGTGCATCAGGATCTAAAGGGGTTTTCCCACTGCGTGGCACCCACCGCTTGCGTTCTCCTGTGAGCCCTCCTTCGGCTATATACCTTCACAGTGAGACATAATATACAGTAAAATGCTCCATTTATATAATCATGTTCCAATTTCTTTAATCACAAAATAGCATGTAGCAAGCAGCCAAACCTTGCAACATAATCGATCTCAAATCCTAAATCTGCTTCTTCTTGCAAAGGTTCGATCCAGGAGCTCACTAGTGTGCGGTATTTTCTGCTCAAGATCATTGCTCTTGGAGCAATACGTTGATTATCTTTAGACATTGCTTCCAAAGCTTCAAGCAACTCAACAGCTCTTCCTGATTATGAATGTAACATACCTGCTCAGCAATGGACTAGACTCACAAAAAACCAAAGAGGAAAAATCAGAATAATCTAGGAACACAGAAAATCATATAAAAAACAGAAACACAACGGAAAACTTCATTCAATCAATTCATGGTCCCAAAGGATTTTTTACTTTCAGGATTTGAAGATGTTAGCACATCGTTGTCGGGTCCCAAATTCAGGATGAGAAACTCGAAAAGTTGCATTAGGCAATTGATAGCCAGCATAAAATTTGTAGAACAAACATGACATGAACTTTTAAAAAATTACACTAAAACTAGGGCATTCCCTACAAACGACACATTGTATTGCTTAAATATAGTGAAATGTATGCAAGGGTTGCTGCATCGACGTCCGGCTGTAGTGTTAACTGAGCAAGGGTTCTCACATCATGGACAAATGCGAATAGACAACATATTAGAATTAAATTAAGAACTTAGAATATAGGTACCTAATAAACAAATTAATAGAGTTAGTACATATTATGATTTATAATAGGATTAATATTTTGTGCTTTCAGGAAACAACATGGATCAGAGAGAACCAAAGAAATTGATAATCTATGCTTCAAACTTTGGTACTCGAAGTAAGAAAAAGACTAGGAATGAAATGGGCATAATTCTCGATAAGAGTTTAAAGTAACATGTAGTAAAAATTAAAAGAAATGGAGATAGAATTATAACTTTAAAAATTATTATCAATGACGTGACTATTAATATTGTAAGTGTGTATTTCCTTTAAATAAGTTTGAACGCGAGTATAAAGAAAAAATTTAGAACAATTCAGAAGAATTGGTACAATTATGTATGAAAATGTCTGAAAGAATATTTTCAAAGGCAAGAGAGCATCATTTGATTCATTGTCTCATAAAATTATTACCATAACATATAAAATAAAAAAATCAAATATAAAAATCATTCCAATCTTCTTCAAGAATAAAACAAAAATAACACATAATGAGCAAAGTATATGTTGCATGAAATACATGTAACTTCACAAATTTGAAATGAAATAAGTATGTCTGTGATATACTCAAGCATATAATGTACATGCAAGTACTCATATCAAGTATAGCCAATTCTTGAAAGGTTTCTCTATCAAAAACAAATCTTGATAGATCGCTAAAATACTTTCACAGATGATTCTATTGATCTAAAATCAAAAAAACTTATACCAATATACAATGAGTGAAACTAATTCAGTAAAGACTATCATTAGCTCTATCAAAACAGTATTTTCATTTATATTTGAAATAAATAATTTTTAGGATCACATAAATAACTCTTATGAATAGATAGTGACACAAATAAACTAATTTAGTTGATTTAGTTGATTTTCCACAATAAGAACACACTGTATAACTTTTTGTGCTCTATCCAGATAGGTGTGCATATGCTAGAAAGTCATTAACCTCTCAACTGAAAATTGTGTTTAATGGAGGCATCAAATACATTAACAGCCTCCCCAAATTGTTTTAACCATTCGACTATAAGCTATAAAAAGGCATCGATGTCATTGCCTCGGACAGACAAAAGATGACTACTTCATGTACATCCAAGGAAGTAGGTTATATGAAATTAACACAACAAATCATAAGTACTCATTATAACAAAGGACTAAAACCATCACTTGCTAGACCGGACATTACATGACGTAAATCTGATGCAAAATCAGGATATCTTTCATCAAAAAAATTCGAAGCATATTTATCGGTTGGATGCCTCAAACTTCCATCATCGTTCTCATTAGTTGGATAACATGTACATTCATTTTAAACTTAGCCCTGATTCTGTAAATTTTCTTGACATATTAGATTCTTTAGAGGTATCATTCTTGCTTCCGGATGATACACATGGATGGTGAGCAGGGCGCCACCTGCGCGGGCAGCCTCGATCTTCAGACGATGGAAGAGGTACAAGAGCCGGATCTCGTCGCAGCCGCGGTCGAGGACTTCGCCCACCTGTACCGCGACTGTAGTTCCACCGGTCCAGCGGAGGGAGAAGGGATCTGCGAGGCCGGCGAGAGAAAGGGCCTGGAGGGATTTGCGGAGATCGCCGTGGAGATCTCCGATAGCGACGGGGCGCGAGGGGGCCGGGTAGCGTGTGAGGAGAGAGGGGGCGGGATCGCGGTTCGGGTTAGGGATGGGGAAGAAAAGCCCGCTGTCGCCGGTGAAATCTTCGATCATCTCGAGGTAAGCTGCAGCGCAGCGAGGGCGGCGACAGTTGTCGACAGTCAGGCGGCGTCGACCGTCCTGGTTTCAACACGCGAAACCGGAAGGAGGGCATGGCGCGAAGCATGCAAGCTAGAGTGGACGTCTAGGATAGATTATCAGCAAAACGACAAAAGATTTTTTAGCAGCTCAAAGTCCGGCTTTTATATATAGTATAGATAAGAGATAAGAAAACTAAATACCTAACTGAGGTAAAATGTATTAAAGATGATCAAAAAAGTACTTTTTAAAGAAACAAATATTTAACATAAATAGATGAATTACTTTGAAAAGCTTCTCAATAACATTTATGATAATATATTAATTTTATTGAATTTAGCATCCAAAAAGAAGATAAAAACTGTTCATACAATCAGCGTATTATTAAAGCTGAAGTTTGGGAGACTTTAAATAAAACTAAATGTAGAAAAACAATAGAACTGAATGATAATTTAATAAATATTTGAAATATTTGGGAGATGAAATTTTTTGACTCACTAGATTGTTTAAAATGATTTTGAAGACTAAAAGAAAGTCAAATGAATAAAAAAAGAATACATTAGTACCTATCTATAAGAATAAAGATGATGCATAAGATTATGCTACATATAAATAAATTAAATTAATGAGTCATATTTTAAAAAATTAAGAAAGAGTGATCCAGCATATACTATATCATAATACTAAAGTATCACAGAATCAATTTAGTTTTATGTCAAGTAGATTTACGATGAAGCAATGAATTTATTAAAAGGTTTAATGGAGATGTTTAGTAAGAGAAAAAATTTACATTTAATCTTCATTAATTTACAAAAACTTATGATAAAATTCTAAGAGAAATGCACTGAAAAGTTTTTTAAAAAAAGAGTTTACACTACTTATTTCAAGTTCTTAAAAACACGTATAAAGAACTATGAAGCATAGATACTTCAAAAAATTACATCGTGTATTTGTCAGACACAGACACGTGGAGACACGCAAGGACACGCGAGAACACCGTGTCAAACGCGCCACGTGGCGTGTCTTAATAAAATAATATTAAAAAAACTTAAAAGACATTTTAAGACACGCAAGGATACTTTGAAACACTTTAGGATACTTTTGAGATACTTCTGAAACACTTCTAAAACACTTCTGAGATAAAAAAAAATTAGGACACATATAGGATAGAATTAGATACATTTAATGCTAATTTTACATTTATTTATTAACATTATATTTTTTAATAAAATTTATGGATACATCTATTTTTTTATTTTTTTTATTAATATTAAAAATTTTGATTATTTTTAAAATTTATCTAATAAAACTAAAAATCTATCTTTTATTATTATTAAATTTTTATCTATTATCTAATATAAATCAAAATTCTAAGCTAACCAAGCTAAATCAAATTTCTTTCTCCCTTGCTACCCTTGAGCCTTATGAAAACAAGCAAAATGCAAAAAGATTGGAACTCTAAGTTCACATTTATCATTCTTTAATTCTCAACACTAAGAGCTCTTACTTTCACTGATTGTCGTGTTCACTATGATTGTTTTGACAAATAAAATTGTATTTTTTCTTATTCTTTCACTCACTTTACAAAGTGAATCCTAAATTTATATTTTAAATCTCTTCAATGCCAACGACGTCTATTCTCAAGTTCTCATCTTGATCATATGAGATTTTAGTACTTCTCACAAGTTGTTTATACTTAAAAATTTAAATTTATACTATATTTTATATATTTTTTTAAATATGAATTGTTAATTTTAATATTATTATATTTGATGTGTCATGTCATATTCATATCCTATAATTTGAAAAATCATCATGTTGCTGTGTCATGTCGGATCGTGTCCTCATGACATGTTTGTGCTTCATAAAAAAAGAGTTATTATTTGTGTTCGGATACAAAGGAATTTGACAAAGAATCTTCCTATTATAATTAGATTACAACAAGACTCAACTTTAAATCTATAACTCTGTGCTGGTCATGAAAGTTCTAACTTGACACATTCATAATGAAGTGCCTTGTGCTTTTCATAGATCATATTCTTCTTGTGGATAAGACTAACGAGAGGGCTAAGGTAAAACTCACATTATGAAGAAATGCTTTAGAATATAAATATTTTCGTCTTAGCAGATCAAAAATAGAATATATGAAGAGCATAATTAGTCAACAAAGAAGCACAAGGAGCACCGCTACTCGTGACACGTTACTCAACTGCCTGCTTCCTGCGCACCACTCATGATGCGCATAATCCCATCGCGAACGCATCAGAGATAAGCATGTGAACCCACGCCACATGCAAGCTAGCAGCATACCAGGGAGTGATGCTCGTGATCCCATGCAACCCTCTCCCAGAACTCCAGCCTACGCATAAGTCATGCAGCCTCAGCATGCCATGGGTCTGGTCCTAGAACCTAGCTTTAAGAAATCATAAATGGATGACTAGATATTTCTATTGAATATTAACATATTACCGTGGCTCTTCTGAAACCTAGCTTTAAGAAATTATAAATGGATGCTTGGATATTTCTATTGAATATTAACATACCATAATATGCAGGAAATTGCAAATAAGTTTAAGGTTTTCAACTTTATTCAGCCACAATATAATCTTCTATCTAATCAAATTGCTTAGTAATTTTGAGTACATAAAATTATTTGCCTGATTAAATTTTCATTCAATTCTAAATAGTACAATCTTAAGTTCATTCAAAGACTTAATTACTCTTGGAATGTATTATACAATATGCCTAATTAAATTCTGAAATTCTGGATCTAATTTATTGAATCACAATTAACGGTTGATAAATTTTTATTTATCAAATAATCCAAATTAATTTTAATTTTTAAATAATTTATTTTGCAAAATTTTAAAACTTATTTATCATAAAATTATAATTTAGAAAATATCTCGCACTTAATTTAATAATTCAAAATTTAAATTTTGGTGATTTTAAATTTTAAATATCATATATTTCTGTCCTGCATCATTTATCCTTACATTTCTTTTCTTCTTGAGAAATGAAAACCTCTATGGGAGTTCAAATTTTGAGGGAAAGCTAAAGAAATCAATTTCTGCAGACCATCCCACCTTTTTTAAGCGCTGACTAGGAAAGAGATCCTTGTAGCCGTTAGGACTAAGATATTGATTTTGTTATTATTGTTGTCATCAAACATTCTACCATTTTTAATGTACATAGAGCTGAATGAAAAAAAAAAATCCTTTGTAACAAACCATAACTACTTCAGATTGGAGCTGTCATCGTTGTTTTCAATTAGACACCCAAACTTTTCTTTTACACAAGAATGTTGATGTTCACACCACTCTGCACAAAAAATGTTAGAAAAGCACAAACTAACCAATCAAATAATTCTACCTACTTGTTTCTGGTAGTATTTAACCTTTATACTAGACATGTATTCTGAATTACATGGAAAAAAGAGTCAGGAATGATACATTAGAACTGACAACAAGAAAAAAGCAACAATGAGAAAGATGGTGAGATACTTAGTTCATACCTTCACGACATAATGCACGTAAATAAAGAGAAAGTGGATCGCCAAAATTCCCATCGTTAAATAAAACTTTTGTTCCACCAGAGAAATTTTTCAAAGCACGAAAATGACGAATTGCTTCCCTCACAACACAATATTTAGTGAAGCATTCCACTAGCAACCTAAGTTAAATGAAAATCAACATTAGTAACACAACTAAATTGTTGTAATGTTATTTACAAGCAAACCATCATAATAGCACTTATTAATTAATTTCCTGAAAATAATCTTTTCCACTACATAAGTTTTCCAAGCGTGCATGCTATATAGGTCGACACATGAGGTCACACCATATTATCCATGAATGATGAGGATTTAGTAGTCTTTATAGCAATGTAAGCTTGAATCACTAGAATTTGAGCTGACTGATATAAAGTCACCCTACCTTGGAGCATTGTCAAACCTACTCACTAGTTCATAAAATCAAAGAACATTTGAGGAAATTCACTGTAACGTGAAATGCATTACACACAAAAGTAAGACCTAAATCTAAATGTTATATTAATAGTACAAGACATGAATTATATTAGAAACTAATAAATAGTAAGGGCCACTAAGTTTCTCAACAGAAGTAAGCAAGCATACTTCAACAATATTTTATATTCTAGTTAATATCATAATTGCTAGCAAACAATTATATGACAAAACAGTCTCTAGGCTTACAAAGATGATAAATTAGCTAGATCAATTTTGAAAGAACATATCAGATTCTATCCAGCAGGCAAAGCAGTAGGATCCAACCAAGCGATCAAATAAAGATGCAAAGATTGTATCATATTTATGATCTTACGCATAAGTCTTCACATTTGGTTGCAACCTCTTGTGATCTTCAACCATCATTCCCAGCAATTCAGTCACGTCCTGCACCCTATTGATTGATTTAAAAAAACTAAGAGACCATAGTGCTAAAAATTTAAAAGCAAAGACTTTTGTCCATGGACAAGAAAAAGTGAATTAAGAAAACACGTTGGGCATATTCAAGTCTCAAGAGAAGTACTTTGGAGAGTTTTAGAAAAGAAAGAGATTTGCACTGCTTATATTCAAGTTATTAAAGACATGTATGAAGGAGCTGTTACCTCTGTTCGGACACAAGGAGGTTTGACTAAGGATTTTCCACAAGGTTCGGCTTTAAGTCCGTATCTTTTTGCTTTGATTATGGAAGTCATGACTGGACATATCCAAGATGAAGTGCCTTGGTGTATGCTCTTCGCAGATGATATTGTCCTTATTGAGAAAACTAAAGAGGAGCTAAAAGCGAAACTAGAGCTTTGGAGGAATGCTCTAGAATCTAAAGGTTTGCATCTCAGTAGATCAAAAACTGAATATATGAAGTGCACATTTAGTCAAGAAAAGAAATACTTATATTGGAGATGTTGACAAATTGGTGAATCAAATTGTCAAGAAGAGTGAGCGTTTTAGATACCTTGGAATCAAATTATACAAAATAATGGCGAAATAGATAATGACGTTATTAGCAGGATTCAAGCAGGCTGGGTAAAATGGAGAAATGCTTCTGGTGTGTTCTGCGATAGAAAAAATCTCATCCAAAAATTAAAGGGTAAATTTATAAAACTGTAGTAAGACCAGCGATGATATATATGGTCTTGAATGCTGGCTGCAAAAAAGAAACATACAAATAAAATAAATGTTACAGAAATGAGAATGTTAAGATGGATGTGTGGATATACACGAAAGGATAGAATGAGAAATGAGTATATCCGAAAGAAAGTTGGTGTTTGCACCAATTGGAGGATAAACTTAGAGAAAAGTCGGCTTCGATGGTTTGGACATCTAAATCGTAGGCCAATTGAAGGCTCCAGTTAGAAAATTTGAGTTATTGGATTTTGCCCATGTACAAAGAGGAAGAGGGAGACCAAAGAAGACATGGCAAGAAACTATAAGGAGTGATCTTAGTTACTTAAACTTAGATAAGAATTTGGTAACTGATAGAGCGCAATGGAAATAAAGGATTCATGTAGCCGACCCCACCTAGTGGGATTAAGGCTTGGTTGTTGTTGTTGTTGTTGTTGTTGGGCATATTCAACTGATACTAAGCTAGTACACAATCTACAAGCCTCAACCAACCATCCTTAAAATGGTAAGTACTTCTGTGACACCAAATGTCAAGTTAGTAAGAAAATTTCTACTTGGATATTAGCCCAAATTACAGCTTATCGTATCAATCTTAATTGAGACTCAACTTTGGGGCCAATTAAGCCTTATTGAATTCTAGGTTAATGTATTAAAGAAGAAGAAAAACTTGTTGGAAGAAAAGGCTAACTTGTGGTCCATTGTAATGAGGCTTAATTTACCCAAAAGATAGGGATGAATTATCCCAACCTCAATTCAACCATACTCCAACACTAAATTAAGTTCCTCAATTCCACCCCCTTCCCAAACAAACGCTTAAAGTTGGTCGTAATCATATGCAAACATTAGGTAAAAGTACTTTATCTTTTCAGATTTGCGCCTATGCTCTCTAATTTGAAGACCAAAGAAAATATCACTAGGTTAAAAATCCTTTAGTACATCAGACAAGATGACTTATGTAAATGTATATAATTACATGCTCATAATTCAGGCGAACAAGAAATACGATCATTTTGATATCACAATGGTATTAATTGAAAGGAACAAGGCCTTAATCAAGTTGCATTTTGGTGGCAGGAAAAACTTGATATGGATTATGGAGATGCATAAAAATTTGAAAAGAGAACCAACAGTCCCAATAAAATTCCCAGAATAAAAAAAGAAAAAAATAGTCACGCTAAAAAGCACTTGACACCATCTACTAATCACAGTAAAGGCATATCAAGAAAACGACCAAGGCAGAGTGTTTTATCTGCCTCAAATATTTTGCTCTGGAAGGAATTTCAAAAAAATCTGGAATAAGCAAACCACATGTCTACTTATTTCTTATCCATATATGAATAGTGCAGTGTGACATTAGGCTCTACAGAATGGAATGTGTATCCAGGTGTGACAATTTTGACCCAACCCGCAAACCTAACTGTGAAACAACCCGGCAAAACTGAGTAGGGATCCAGCTTATACAGGTTTGATTCATAAATATGTTGACTTAATTATGAGTCATGCAAGTGACCAAGGTTTTGGCTGACCTGTTTACAACCCGCCAATGACATGTTTAATAAATTAGTACTAGTTTGTTCCATTTTTAGTACCAATTCTGATATTTAATTGTTAGATGTATATCACATAAAATAGCTTTTTTTCAATTTTCTTAATTAAAGTCTATAATTATAACATTTAGCCCCTTGTTTGTTTAGCAGTTTAAAATTAACTTGGTTTAATTTTAAACAGGCACATTACATCACACATAAAATTCAGGGATAATTACCTACATGCCACACCATTTAGTTTTATTTATGTCTTACCCATCCATTCTTAGTTAATTACGCTATACACACTCAAAGCATTATAAAATCTTACATACACACATTTTAACTTATTTCTATTATAATAAGTAATCATAATTTTTCAATAACCTAACTATAGTTAGATTACAAAAAATCTGAGTCGTTCATCAAATTATTTTAAGGATATTTAAATATATTTTGAGTGAAAATCCTAAAACCTTAATATTTAGGTGGCGGCAGAAGAAGGAGACATCCGCGACGTGAATTGATTTTAGGACAAATCAGCGCTTTAGTGTGGTATTGAGGAAGAAAAAAATATGTATCATTAAGGGTAAAAATATAAAAAAAGAAAGTTAAGGCGTAAACCAAAAAACCAGGGCCCTTTAGCATAAAAATTGATTAATAATTAAAATAGGATTTGGTTCATGATTTTAAGATTGCATTTATATGCATTGTATTGTGAACAATTCTGCTTAATTATATAAATTACTATTTATTAATATTACCTTTGACAAAAACGAGATTGCATGCTTGCTTGAAATATTTTTACTTAGCTTGTTAGTGCTAGTGTCTATTTAGCCTGGGGTCGAATAGCTAATGCCTATTTTGGCAGGAATTGCTGCATCAGAGAATCAAGGAAAAGGAAACACGAGCAAGTAGAAAGTGTTTAATTGTGATTCCTTCTTTATTTCTATCACTAATCTTTTGCACCTTTTGAAAAACCTATGTTGTATTAACTTCTGATAATTCTCAAGTGATGTATAAGTTGACTTTCATTACTGATGTGGTCAAATTATGTAGCTTGACATGTATGTGATAATTATTATTTTTGATATAACTTGACTAACTGCTTATTTAAAGTTTCGTTCATCAGTTTGCTTCAAGATTTAAGTTGTGTAATATTGTGGTTTTTCACAGTCGCGCCACTCAGTACTGAGCCCTTATGAATATTTGATCCGTTGTGTTGGGCTTAAGTGTCGGGTTGAGGTCGTGACAATAATTATTTGGAATAAAGGTACATAAACATTAAATTTATCAATTTTATAACTCAAAGAATATGATAATGGCAATCAAGTGAGATAACCAATTTATTAGGTCTTGATGCATGGCCTATTTTAATAAACAGATCAGATTCAATTCTACATAAAAAAGGATTGACCTACGATACAAAAAAGGATTGACTTCCCATAAAAAAGATTGACCCAAACTGACCTGCCAACAAATAATGCCACCAAGTGCATCCACTTTCACATTTGAATATGCAAGCAAGACTAAATAAAAGCCCAAATAGGAACATAAAAGAACAAGCACGAGAAATAATAACAGAAGTAATACAACACATCTTAAATGATAAATCCATTTTAAGCAAGAAGTGCATACCTAAAATAATGTTCAAGAACCAACAAGAATTTTGAGACAACTTATCACAGACCACAAATTAAAAGGAAAGCTCAAAGAAAGCCTTCTTACTGAAGCGAAAATTAAAAGCACGGAAAGACCTACTTCATTAACAATCTTCAGAATACAAAACCTTCATAAACCTAACCATCATCTTTTAAAACAATACCAGAAGAAACAAATTCTATTACTGACTATAAGCCAAAGAAAGTGAAAATTCCAAGATGATTAAACAAATAAGTTTCTTCACACGAAATTATTTAGCAAAGGTACATCTATTAGGAGGAACTTTTCAAATATGGACAGTAACAATAGGCTGTATATATCCATAATTAGGATCAGGATCCAACATCAAAAACTGATAGTGAAGTTATGCATGGCAATATTGATGCATATTGTTTAGCATAAAATATCCAGAGTTAATAATTAGATAACACTACAAACAGTACATGGAATGAGTAAGAATAAGGCCGGCATAGTCTATTATACCTATCATAGGACTCAGCTCTAGTGTATGCCTGGATTACCCAATTATAGCTCTCTGCATCAGGTTTCATATAATCTGCATGCAATGCAATTCACACAGAAGTATACACAAGACAATACATAAATCAAAACAAAAAGTTGTGCGTATTGTATTAGTTAAGAGTTGCACAATGAACTTTCAAATGAGAATTGAGGGTGTGAATATTTAACACAACAACGAAACCTCAATAAACTGACCAACAGTAACACAAAACACAATTCGAAATAGTCAGTACCTTCCCCACCATATTCCATGTTTTCAAATGTAGCAAAAGCTATTTCTGGTATTCCACAAGTGGCCTGAAGTAGATCGTAAGAACTTTAGTAAGATCCACTAGAAATAAGGTACCTATATTATAATGATGTCACTAAATTCATAATGTCTTAAATAGCTAAATATCTAATAATGCTTTTCGAAATATAGCCATAAGGATACCTACAATAGATCTGAAGCTCATTTAAACCAATCCCTTATTCCAACACGTAATGCTATGATATTGGTGAATTAAAAGTTAGTTTAAGGATGTGCTTCTAGGTAAGCATTCTTTACATGAGATATCTAAAGATATTCTCTTAGGAAGTTATCAGTAAGGCTATTAACTTGAATCGAAGATCGAAAATTACTTAAAAGTCAAAATGGATTTTGGATCGGGTTGAAATTTAATTGATCTAATCGAGCCGACTAACGAGATTTTTTTTAGCTCAATGTTTTTTTCAAGTCAATCTCAAGCTAGCATAAGATCGGATCAAGCCAGCTCAAGATTGAATCAATTTAACAAAAATAAATAAACTAAATTTTAAAATATATGTGTATGTATATATATATATATATATATATATATATATATATATATATTGCTCTAGTATATAATAGCTTGTGAGTTACTGCCCAATGATTTGTGATCTTTCTGCCAACACCTTTGCTTCAGTTTGATTCCTAGTTTAGTCTCTTTACCATGATTATTTTCCAAAAGTTTTTAAAAATGAAAATTTTAGTCACACATTCACATAGATATCCTCTCTTATATATAGAAGAGCACCTGCACCTGCACCAATCCTATCTCATCTAAGACATTACAAAATTTGGCTTAAAAATTTTAGAATATTAAATAAATATGAAATTAAGATATTATATACTATTTCGAGTTAGATCGAGATCGATCTTTATGGATCTAACTTGGCTAAAAATCAAAGGCTTTCGAGCCATAATCCGATTTCAAGCCAATAATTTTTTCAGTTTGATTTCGAGCTGACACAAGCTCAGCTCGAAATCAGATCATTAATGGCCTAAGTTGTCAGTCACAAGATGAGAGCTTAGTCTTACTTGCACACTTAAAAGACAATTAAAATGGAATGTGGTTGCCATCCTTCCAGCAGCCTCCATCTCATATGCAATAGTCAAAGCATTTGAGTGGTCTCCAGCCTTGCAATCCTCTTCAATTAATAGATCATAGAGTTTATCTGTTGCTCTTAATCCTCCCTGTGCTCCTTTCAAGAATACAGCATTTGCATCATCCAGAAAATGGTTCTTGACTAACTCCTCTGCTCGTAAATGAGCGTTTCTCAATCACCTTGAATCACAATAATGACCACAAGGATTAGAATGAGTCACGTACCAACTAGAACAAGCCAAGCATTACGAATATCATAGTTTAACTTTTCCATTGCTGCAAGCATCTCCAAGCCCTTGGTTGCAAAACCTCGCAAGCCAAATAAACGAACCATAGCAACAAAAGTTTCATGCAGAGGCCGTAATCCAGAACTCAGCTCCCTTCTTAATGACTGCATCTGTTACGTATACAATAATTGTAATCAGCACAGAGCCAAACCCTATAGTAGAGAAGTAGATCAAATTCCAAAGCTGAGAGGATAGAGAACAAAATAAGCTTTACACTCACTCCTAATTTTGACTAGATAAGAGGACTGACATAGTGTTAAACTGGTAATCCATCTAGCCTATTCCATAGAAAGGTCCATACCTATGTAAATACCACCATGATTTAGATTCCAGAAATAAAAATTTTATAAAAAAATAATAAAAAACTAAACACCCAAAACAGGTATACATGATATGCTTTCTGAAATAAATTCCATTTTTTATTGCACCAACATATTTATAGCGTTTTTCTATCATCAAAATCAAGCCATACTCTGCAGAATGATCAGCAATGTGGCAGCTGAAAGCATACGATTCCTGAAATTGAAAAAGCGGATAAAAAGAAAAAAAAAGATAACAATAGTCTCACATGGATTTCAGAGTTAACAGTGGGCCTTCAACACCAAGTACCAAAATTATAGTATATTCTACAAGTGTTAGCTAAAATTAGTTACAAAGGTTCAAGCAAAAGGCTTTAAAAGAAAAGGAAAAAACATACATGTACACTTTTCCCAATGAAAAAGAAAAAACTAACTTCCTTCAAATTTACAAATATTGTGATGTCAATCTCTCTTTCCATGACAAGTTGTCTTGAAACTCATCTACTTGATTTAAGGATTAGTTTTGAGTTTCCGCATCAAACTAATCCTTTAAAGACATGTTAGCATGATAAGGATGAAAGAGATGGACTGCTTCGATAATCTCCAATTATTTTTCATTTTAAGGAAAATGTAGACTCAGGCAAAACTATTGAAGCTTGTGCTGCTAAGATGCTACATGCCACAAAGGCTAAAACATAATGTTTCACATAAACCTTCCACCAATTAAGGAGATCAAAATCACCATTGAGTTGAATTTGCAATAAATACAATTGAAGTTTATTAGGTTTGTTTCGTTTGATAGTGCAGACCAAGTAGATGAACTTGATCTAGATGAAACAGCTCCTTTAAGTTTCTAGAATGCCACCACTATTATGGCTTTCCTGATCATGTGAACCGGATGCATTTCCCACACTTGTCTACTCCAACTACATGCTTCCCTTATATAACAAGAAAACAATTTTCAAAGAAAGTAATCCGACTCTTTTTCGAAACCATATATTTTTAAATTTTTTTCTTTAAGAAGTTAGCATGTTCATTAAATATATATATATATATATATTGCATCCTCTCGTTGATCGGGATCTAATAAAAAAGCAATAAGATAATATGATGATATTTTTCAAATATCTTTTTTAATCTTAATTTCATTTGAAAAGCAAAGAAATGTAAATCAAAATGACTTCTAAATTCTATAACTTTTTCATATATTTAAAAAGTAATTTGTTTGACAAGTAATTTCGAGCACAAAAAGCAAGCTCGAGTCATGTGGCCAACCCGGTTTGATGGAGGTTCCTCTGTTGAGGAGTATCTGCACTAAGCTATAAGAAAGAGGTCAGGCGTGGGCTCAACACGACTGAACAAAGGCACAACGAACGCCTACAAGATGAGTTTACAGAGGACACGAGATGGTGAGTAAACAATTTAGAACAAATTAGAGTAAATGCTGAGAGAGTAAAGGAAGATGAAACCGATCCGAAAAAAATGAGCTTGAATGGAATGGAGGAGTTTAGGGATTCTCACTTGTTGACTAGAATGGATGAGCTAGTAGTCCTAATCAGTTGAGATGGTGAAGCAAGAGTAAAATGGTTGCAAAAAGATAATTAACGTGGTTCAAAGCCGATCCTCCTATTCCCATGTGATCATGCCAAGTAAGAATTCCACTAGATATCAAAAAAAGTAAAGCATTGAGCTTTGCCCGAGGTTGTAGGCCCAAGGCTTGGTCCCTTAATGGGGGATATGTAGAAAGAGAGCTAGTTAAGCAGCCTCCCTCTATACATTCACAAAGCTTGATCTATAATAGAGTTGGGTGATCCATGACTATCTAATGCACTCCCTGCGATGCTGACACATGGCCCAGAGATGTGGGAATTGTCCAGAAAGAGAAATCTGTCTTAGGAGGAAGCTTTATCCAAATTGCTTCTACTTATCCTTGCACATGTATCTCGATCAGCGGGTTGTCATCCTAGGTTAATAGCATGAGCACCGAGGCCTCAATTGGAACGAGGCATGTTGTGGAAGAAATTATTGATCTCTAGGAAGCACTGAAGAACCTCGGACGAGCATCCTTAGAACACGAGCTGCCTACTACGTGGACAGTCTTTATGCAGCGAGGATCCAATATGTAAACATCAACCCCTTTTGTCTTGGAAACAAAGCACATATTAAATGCGCGTGCATTACGTTAGGTGCGCAGATCCTAGCTTGTTCTACAAAACATTGTGCACTTCTCGAGGCCACCTAAAATAAAAAGAGCATCCCCCTGGATGTCGCTGTCAGATTGTCCGAAAGCCTTTCCATCACCTACGTAGATGGAGGGCAGCAACCATCACAAATTTGTCGAAGCCTTGGCAAAGTTGACAGAGAAGCGCTAAGGGGGGCAGTTATCGGTTGTCATCTCTGCTACCTCATCCGCTGAGCTGAAGGTGAAAATGTCGTGGACAAGGGTAGTGGATCTAATCCTGGTAGAGTTTCCCTTGAGGCGTATCTATCGCTATCACTACAACCAGCTTTGGCACTCTTCCCAAGGTACATCATACTTCCCCATGCTTGGCAATAGAGGTTGGTTCACTATCATGAACAGCTTTCTTAGGGTACTGAAGGTGGTAGTCAAGGTGATTTCCCAACTACCGTCGTGGAGGGGCTTACCATAAACCCCAAAAGAGAAGCGCCATCGCTACTTCTACCGCCTCCAAGAAAGGAAGTAGGGCCAACGGTTAGAGCAGAGAAGAAAGTCGACTCCGAGCCGCCTAATCTATCGGCTTCAAGTGCACCTAAACTAGCCTTAGCTTTGAGCGCCATGATGCCGAAGGGCACAAAACGTCCCAAGGGTGAGATTCTCCCATTTGGCACAAGTATGACACCCAGGAGTCGGCCCTCAACGTCACGATCTTCGAATCTAGCAAAGAAAGTCATCAACAAACTCCAAGTAAGCTAGGACCAGAGAGTCCTTTCTAACCACTTTCACTAAGAAGGTCGGTAAAGGATGATGGAGCGCTGGGGATCCGTAGAGAGCCTCCGAGAAGAGGACCGAAATTAGCTCCATGATTCCTTAACTTAGTTCTAAGGTCAATGTGGACCTCTGGGAAGCCCAGAAAATTCCCCGCTTAATCCTAGTTCGCATAGAACTTTGGTTAGCTTGGAGGATTCTTCCCTTTGGGCTGCCCAGGTCCACATACCATTCACTACTATCCGTTTATCCAAACCCCGAGGTCAGCTACTAATATCGAGTAGCGAGTAGCTTCCTACAAATGAGTTCCTTAAACCTTACCTCAAACTCGATGAATATGACAACCACCCATCATCGAATGTTGTCTGAGGTTCTTGTTGTGCATCCACGTCTACCCGCTAACCACACCATCTTTGATAATCCCACCAAAATCATAAAAAGGCGTCGCAGCATACATATGCGTCACACTACTCAATATATCTCCAAATATCTTCACATATCTTCACACAACCCAATTAAGATCATTAAGCATTACCAAACCTTGTCACCCCCCTTTATTCCAGATTTTAAGAGATGTAGTTCTTCTTTCTCTACAGCTTTATTGAAAGGAGAAAGGTTAACTGCAAGATGAAAATGGTAGCCTGCAAAGAGCTCTCTCCTTCCCTCTCTCTCAAAGCTTGTTCTCCCTCTACTCCCATGACCATGACCAAAAACTCACAAAACCGACTACCACTGCAGGCCCACACCAAAAGCACATTATAGACCTCCCATCACCTCGGCCTCTTGCGAACTCTCTCCTACCAGCCAATCCTGCTAACATCACTGTCGGCAACCTCTGCTGAGCTCTCCTCACAGGATTACAATAGAAACTCCACCACCAGTTTCCCTTCGGTCGCTGGCCTCCTTTCGTCATCGTCAAAGAGAAGCCGGCCTCCCATCGCAATTGCCAACCTCCAGCGAGTTCACCCAACCATCAATTGACCTCCCCTGCAACGGCAGTGCATATCCTCACCAAGAACATTTGCACCCCAGAACTTTTGCCATGACTATATCGAAAGCTCCATAGAATATAAGGGAGAAATTACATCCAAGGCCTTCGCTCCTCCCTTTGCAAGTTTGCCCAAGCTCCAAGCAAAGTTAACAATGGAAATGAAAAGGGGAAATTGCATGGCAAGGCCTCTATCCTCGAGTTCACAACACACAACTCTAGGAATTACGTCTCGGGCCCTACTTCTCTAATTTATCTTCATTTAAGTCCATTACAATGCTTTTGGGTCCTTTAATGGACCAATCATGTATTTAGACTTGTAACCCCCTAAGTGGATCCCTTTTTGCGTGCGGCCTGGCCTACGGATGTAGGAGTCTTATCTCTGAACCATGTAAATTTGACGTTTATTTCTCAGTTTATTTATACAACTTTATGTTACGCTACTCAGTTCGATCTACACCACGTCACATGTACAAATTTCAATGTCGACATCACCCAAAACACAAAACCTTATCTATTCGATGTATTAATTCATAATCAATCCCAAGGAAGAAGAAAAAATTTCATTCATTCAGCATTAAAAAAACACAAAAATAGAAAGGCATTTATATAGACCTTCATATAATCAACTCAATAAAGAAGAAAATACATCATGACAATTTACTCATACAAACGAAGAAATCCTATAAAATTACCCTTTTAATAACATCAACAAAATAAAGAGATATTCTATCAGCCAAATCCACAGCCCATTAGTATCCATCAACCTTAGCACAGTCAGCAATTGGGCATCCATCCTCCCAAATTTGTCATGACTATCAATCAATCCAAATTGAAGTAATACGGTAATATTTCGGTCGCCAACGATAAACTCTATTAGGAATGAATCGACGTTCGATTGTAATGTCCCTATCACAACTTTTGAATAATTGCAAACAAAATTAAGAAAATCATAATTTTACACATCAAATTTAGGGTCCTTAATAATTTTTAAAGGTGTTAATTCCACCTCTAAACCTGCCAATTTTGTAGGAATAAATATGACGCAAACCAAGTTTAGATTATTCACAGTAGAAGAATTAATTGCAAAATACTCGCATCTTACAACTTTTGCTGTGGGAGGCTCAACTAGTGGAGGTTGTAGCCATCGACAACCATGAAAACATGGAAGGTCCAACTTCCTCCTATGCTATCGGAACCGTATTGATTGAAAATCGACTAATCCAAAAATGAGAACTACTAAGTCGATAAGCCATGTATGCTAGCTTAACCTTTAAAGAGAAATAAAAAGAGTTAAGTATTTGAAATTGAGAGAGAAGAATGAAAGAGTTGTTTTTTTTGGTGGGATGGGGGGGAAAGAGGGAAGTGGGGGTGGAGGGTTAGGGCGGCAACTCATTTATTTGGCTTAATGGCCAATGCTAGATAAAAATGTAGGGCCCACAATGGACGAAGCCTCCTCGACACAATCTATCATATTCACACAAAGCAATATTGTAACAAGTGTCCCCCCATGAAACTAGGCAAGAAACCTTGACAATGTGGGTCTCATACACATACAAAAGGCTAATCCACAAGAAAAGGTCCTCTAACACAGAGGAGTGATTCTATTACATTACAAAAACATCATAAAAAAAAGCAAATTTACTCCACTAAGGACTATGTCAACCCTCAAAAACAACTCATTCCTTCGTTCCTCTATATTATTGCTTGAAAGTCCCTCACGATTCTTGCAATGAATTCAAATTTTATAGTTGAT
The DNA here is from genome assembly GCA_002786265.1 of Apostasia shenzhenica. Taxonomy (NCBI): domain Eukaryota; kingdom Viridiplantae; phylum Streptophyta; class Magnoliopsida; order Asparagales; family Orchidaceae; genus Apostasia; species Apostasia shenzhenica. The sequence goes on from KZ454678.1 coordinate 797,632, forward strand.
TGGTTTCAATTGCAGTTATCAAATCATGATTGTTTGACTCAATTCTAATTGAGAAATCTAATGTTTAATTCAAGAAATGTTAATGCTGGTTTAATTTTGAGAAACCCAATCAATTTCTTGATCCTTGTTTTTGAAGTAATACAATCAAAATTGACTATCATAATCTAAACATATATATCTTAGTTAATGTAAAATCGAGAAAGAGAAGGGAAGAGGACCAACAAAAAGAAAGAAAGGTAAGAAGAAATGAGGTACAAAAAGAAAAAAATAAGATAGTACGCAATATAAGTTATTTCATTCAAACCTAAAAAATTACATAGAATTAGAGCCAATGCCTTTGTTTGGAAAGGACCTTTCAAGCATATTTTGAAAATTTCATTGGTGTTTCATATGATACGAAATAAAATTAATTTAATAATGAAATTTGCATAAAAAATGAAATAAAGTTAATTTTTTAATTCAAATATGTGTAGGATATGAAATAAAGTTAAATTTAAAGTAAAGATTTGTGTATATTATGAAATAAAATTAATCTAATATGCTGAAGATTGTGTTGAATTTAAAAGAAATATGAAAAAGTATTTTTGAATTTTTTTTTTGAGTTTTTGCCAAACAAAGGCCTTATATAGAAATCAAGCCTATACATTGAAAAGAACAAAATAAAACTTCTAAATAAGAAGAAAGAATATCATAAATTTGCCAAAACTAACAAAAGAAAATAATTCAAATATTCTAAACTAAGGATAACAAATACTAAATAGGAAACTAACCCTTTTAATTTAAATAATCAAACCAAAGAAAAGGAAAATGTTATCCTCCTTAACAATAAAGTGATCAAATTCATCCCTAGGGGTCTTTGGATCTACACCATTCTCATTCGGTTTAAGAATACTTGACTTCAATATGTCATGTAGATACAAATAAAGGAGATCTAGATTAAGCATATGATATTATTCATTTAGGATCGAAGTTTTGTTAATTACATCCTCCAGTAAACAGTAAAGGTGCACAAAAGAAGAATATTAGACAACACAAAAATCTCAAATGTGCATCGATTAGGCCATAAATCTTTTAGGATTAAAACAATATTAGTACTCAGACAATAATAAATTCAAGTGAATATGCATAAAATCTCAAACCATGCCAATTTATTTTTGGAAGGATATGGATTTGATGAATGACTTGAAGTCATGAATAAAATAGAAAGAGTGCTGAGCTGAATATGATCAAAAGAAAGATAAGATGTTACTCATGAATGAAAACAGATGTGTCAAACATGTCAGTCAATCTGTGTAACATGTCATGCCAAAACTTATCGAAAGTATGAACAAAGAGACATTTTCCCATATGGATCAATGCATGTAATCAAAGTTTTTCTTTGCTCCACAATTTGCACTTCACCTCAACTTGAAAAATAAGTTAATATGATTTTTAGTAGGCAATAATTAGACGAGTAAAAATGAGTCCATCCATGTGAATTACATAGGTCTCCTTTTCAGCATACACCATTTCTATCTTTACTGGATAAAAGTGTTTGAAAGGACCTATTCGGTTCAAAAAATTGAAGTTCATGTGAATCACTCTCTTGAACTTTGTTACAGTTAGTATCTACCATATTTATCCCTTCTGTTCTTTTTAAGTACTCTTCAAGAACAGTAGAAAGTAGTAGAGAAAAATGTACTAATATTTGCATCCTCTTTATAATCAAACAGTAGAAACTTCATTCTCTTTCTTAATTTCGACCACATCAAGCTCAATAACAAAAAGTGAGGGAGTTTTGATTCACGAGCTCTCTTGGGTCGTACTTGACTCGCAATAATGCTCTTAACAGAAATAACATCATTGTTAACATTAGGCTCACACATCTTAACTGAAAAATAAAACAAAAATTGGATTTAGTAGTAGGTAATTTGAATATGGTAGAAATAACAAGCTTTTGAAGAACTAGAAAATGTGCAGGTTCCCTTTAAGGTATTGAAGAAACACATCATCATGAAGAAGAAGAAGAAGAATATGAAATACGGTCATACAAAGAGTATCATGGATGGTAATGACAAGGAATTGAAGGCTAAGAAATTATAGAACTTCCTGATAGTATTAAGAATTATGATCTCGGTGTAACAAGATTCACAATAACATGAACGATTATAATCAAGATGTTGACACAACAAATAATAGGCCTCATGATTGGAAAAAGGATCATAATCGCGATCTTTGATACAAGTAACAGAAGTTACAATTGCACAAAGTATTATAAGAGGATAATAAATAATATCATAAGTCAGAAAACCATTCCGTCCTACACTGGAGCTCGCATCTCAACATATTAATATGAGACCATGCTGTAACTCCAAATAATCTCCCTTTTTTGAGGATTACCCATTCCTGCGACTGCTACCCTAGGCCCTTCCAAGAGCCACATATTGTCTATGTCCTTGGTTTCAGGAATCACTTCTTGTTTTCATCAGACCAAATTGTTGCAAACAATCCCAAAGGCCAATCCAACATCAACCTAAGAGCTGGACGCATGCACATGCATTTTCCATTTTCTTATTTTTTCAAAGTTCCAAAACCAAGTGAACATCAAGAACATACAGAAAAAAGCTTTGAAAACCAATTATTTCACTATCTTGGTTATATCCAAAATAAATATAAGGTTAATTCCATCAAGGCCCCTAAGTTAGACCCCCAATTCTACACAATTTCACAAAAATAAAAAGGTGTCATCCATGTTCCCCCAGCCTATCAAGGAATCTAAATCACAAGAGACTGAAGAAAGGAAATGAAGACAAACAATGACTTGAAATATGATCATTGTACATGACCTTGAATCAGTTCCACACATATAGAGCCTTGCTTTACATAGAGCAGATTGTAAAGAGAAATCCATGTAGACTAGTAAGGCTTTGTTGCTGTTTATCATATACCCTATTGCTTCATTTTAGATTCCTCCAGTTTTGAAGTTATCTAAAATTGCAGCATACAGTGACTCTGGATTATGCTACAAGAAAAATGAATAGCACATTAGAATAAATCGGGAGGATATTACCGCTCCCTCCACATCTCCGTTGAGGGTATGGGAAACAACGAGACCGTGGAACGATCGGGGCCCGGGGGTGAGTCCAGCAGCGATCATGTCGTAGATTACATCACCCGTGCCAACGGCATCGCGGCTCCGCGCGCGGTCCATCAGCTCCTCCATGAAGCTGAATCTCAGGCCCTTCTCCACTGCCGAGGAAGAAGAGGGATCGTTTTCTCTCGGCTGCCTCCCCTTCCTCCTTCCTTTCTTCTCGGAAACTGCGGCGGCGAAGGTGACGGCGAGGGGCCTTTCGCCATGGCAGAAGGCAGGCGTGAGGAAGCCGAAATGCGTTGGAAAAGGTAAGGAGAAGGCCATCGGCCTTCTCACCTCCTGGGACTCCGATGACAGAGAGGAGGGAGCGGATAAGACGAGCAGCAGAGGCTTTGGGTAAAGAAAAGAAATTAGGGTTTTGACCAAGCTTTCAAAACTCAATTTTGATTTCTGTTTTATAAAAATATAATTTCAATAATTTTGATTTTTTTAATTATTTAAATTTTATAAATTTAAATGATAAAATTAAATTAAATTTATTAATAATAATTTTTGAATATTATTTTTAGAAAAAAATAAATTTCAGCGCTGAATTTCAACAATTTCCGCTGAATTTCGACATTTTAAATTAAACTTGAAACTATTAAAACTATCAAATTTTAATTAAAATTAAAACTCAATATTTTTTTAATTAGTTTTAATCTCTCAAACTACTAAAAATTGATAATTTCAACCCAATTTTAAAGTTTTGTTGCAAAGAGCTGAGAGCGTGAATTAAAAATTCAATAAGGAGATGAAAAATAACATATTTGCATTAGCAATTTATATTTAGGTTTCTGTAGTATAGCATAATTTTATATTGATCTATCGCTTCATAAATCATCAACGAAAAGGATTGTAATAAAATATTGCACCTTAGTAGCATTATAGCTTGAGAATAATTCATTTGTCTTCCTTTTTGTTGTCGATAAATGAGATATACAATAACAACAATAACCGCCATCAAGTCTTTGATTTTATTAATGTGATTAATTATATAAATTATTTTTTATTTTACTCAATAAATAATGGATAGTTATTTATTATAATTTTTTAATATTTTTTTGGTCATCTTTTATCTTTTTTTATATATGTAAAAATTGAAAAATTAATTATTTCTGTTGAAACTTTTATTTACCTATGATTTAAGGATAAAATAATCACTTTATTCTATACTATAAAATCAATGAAAAGCCCACATGAAAAAAAAAAGTCATAATTTAAATTACTTTTAGACATTATTATCACTACGCAGGTGCATAGAATGAATTTATTAATCATGATTTTTGTAAATTTAAGTGAAATTTGAATCATTATATTTAAGTTATATAATTAGTCCAATCTAAACCAATTTAATCAAAAGGTTTACATAGTCTTAACCCAAACTTGTAATAAGGTGTAACCAAACTTGGAAAATCTAATTTTAATTGGAATATGACAGTAAAAATAATTCAAAAGCTCGAAACTTGCTCAAATTTGAGCTCAATTCGAGCTCAACATGAGTTGATTCAATTTAAATTTCAAGCTACAACTCAAACTTAAGTTTAAGTCAGACTTTACTTGCTAGATATTAACTCTTATGTCTCATTTGATTCGAGATATTTTTTTTACTCAATATAAATTTCAACTATAAAAATTAACTTAATTTCACATTCAACACAAATATAAATATTAAATAAAAAATATTTTACATTTTACACACTTTCTAATATTAAAATAAATTTCTTCCCATTAAATTTAAAAAAATAAAATACTTTTTCTCTTATTAAAAAAGATCGAATCAAACGAGATCTTAAATGATTCAAAATAAATGTATAAATACATTTGCCGAATCATGCATATTTAGATTTTTTTTTATATGTATGTCATTATTTTCAATATATACATTTACTCAACTCTTTAGGCTCTGTTTGGTAATAAGAAAAAAAAATTGGTTGAATTTTTTAGTGATTTTTGAAAAATATGTATGGTGTGAAATAAAGTAAGTTGGTTATATGAAAAATTATGTATGATGTGAAATAAAGTTGATTAATTTATTGAGAATTGTGTTGGATGTGAAATAAAGTGATTGTTTAATGTTGGAATTTGTGTGAGATGAGATATAAAATAATTTTTTAAGTTTTTTAAAAATAAATTTAAGATTTTGGCCATGGGTAATTTTAGCCATGATTTTTAGTCCATTGCCAAACATGGCCTAAATGGCTCGAGCTCTAATAATTTCAAGCTAAGCTATCTCCGCTTAAAATTATTTTAATTTAAATTGAGTTAAATTCGGTAATTTTGAGTTCAAGCCGATGCCAGCTTGCTTGAATTTGACTCATAAGGAATTCATTCTAGTTGAAAACTATGTTTGTAATCAGAATTTATTATTCAAACAGTTAGGACTAAAATATAATGAGGATCCACCTCAGCAATTCCCATGTAATTTACACCTAAAATTTATTGGTTTTTTTTTGGATAAGATAAAAATTTTTGGTGTTGCATGTAATATTTGCAAATGCGAATGACGTTTATGCAAAACATGTAATTTAATAATTGCAAAAAGCTTTTAGCTGCAGAGATAGGCAACGGTCATGGCTGTTATTGCTCCAATTTCCCTCCTTATCTGCAGCCCTAACCCTAGCGCGCGTCGGAAATCGACTCCACTGCATCCGCAGTATTTGCTGCGGCGGATCTCTTCTGCTGCATCTCCTTTCTGGTCTTCTTCCTTCTCCAATTCATCATCGTCATACAGGAGTCTTCTATTCTTTCGAACTGCGAGGAGAAGGCTTGGCTCTCGCTTCAGCTGCTCTGCCGCAAACAAGCCCTCGCAGTCACCAGAGATAAGGTGGGATCTAGACTCTTGTCATGTATGGAAGCGTTAGGGTTTTGATTTGAAACTAGCATTAAGATTTTTCTGGCCACGAATATTTGAGGCTTTTTCCCCGATAAGTTTTTTTATGGAATTTTTTCCGATAAGTTACTAATTGGTATTACTACGCTTTGAACTGCTTGATTTCTGATTCGTAGCCTTATTAGTATTTATGTCATTTTTTTGGTGGTCATCAAGTTATGTTCTACCAAAAAGGCATCCATATTATCTGAGTTTCAACTGTTCTTCAGCTCAGCGGCCAAGATAAGAAGCGAAGTGCTCTCTCCCTTTCGTTCTGTGAGGATGTTCTTCTATCTTGCTTTCATTGCAAGCGGGGCTATAGGAGGTCTAACATCTATTACACAGTTGTTCACTTCTTTGGCTAATCGTTCAGGTGCGCCTGTACTTCCTGAAATTGTGAAGAGTCTGGGTATAGATCTTAGTGCAATTTTAGTTTTCACTTTACTATATACAAGGGAGAACAAAGCAAAGAATGCTCAATTGGCAAAGCTATCCAGAGAGGAAAGCCTCTCAAAGCTTAAGCTGCGAGTTGACCAGAATAAGATCATCTCTGTCAGTGATTTGAGAGGTATTTCCCGTTTGGTCATCCTCGCTGGCCCTGCCGCTTACATTAACGAGTCTTACAAACGCAGTGAATATGTCACCGAGGGCCTTCTAGAGCGAGGAGTGTTAGTTATTCCATTTGCTACTGATGGCAACTATTTTGAGTTTGCATCAGAAGATAGTAAAGTGGATCTTTCTATTGATGAGAAAAAGAAGAGGCTTTGGCAGCTGAGACCTATTTATATTGAAGACTGGAGCAAGTTAGCACTTACCTATATCACATTTTCATATTTTTGTCTTCTCAGGTTAAAATTAACCTTAGGCGTTAAAAATTAACCTGATTTAATTTTAACCTGGTATATCACATCACATATAAAATTTAATATTAAAAATTAATTTTATTTCACATCATACACACATTACTAAAATAATAATTAACTTATATCACATCCCTTATATATCCAACACAATAACTAATTTTATATTACATCCCTCACATATTCCAACATAATAATTAATTTTATTTCACATCATTCACATTTTTTAATAAAAAAATATCTATATCCAAGTTTAATTTTAACTTTATTAAATTTAACCTTGCAAACAAACAGACCCACTAGTTACATAATACACAAATTTCAACCTTACACTAATAATATTTTAAAGGGTCATTTACATACATGTCACTTCAAATTTTGAATATTACACCCTCTTTTAAATACATGCAACTACATAGTTCAAAATTTGTAAAGAGAATGACATGTAAGTAATATTCAAAGTTTTTGTGGCTTATAGGTAAATGTCTCTATTTTAAATTCTGCACAAACTCATACATTAAATTCAATTTTATTTCACATTCTACACTAATTTTAATTTTAAACTAATAATATTTCAAATCTTATACACATCTCAAATAAAATTACCTGTATTTCAAATCTTTTGCAAATCTCGAAACAAAAATATCATATCAAAGATTATTTTTATTCTCCAATTAAAAATAATCCCAAAAGCAAACAGTCCAATATAGTTATTAATTATCACTATTTTTATTGTTTACTTTGTCTTTTGCGCAGTTGGATAGCTGAACAGAAGAAACTTGCTAATGTATCACTTGAATCCCCTGTGTGAGTATTGATCTTTTTCATCCATTTTCCTTTCTTCAGTTTCAATGGAACTATTCATGGACAACATGGTGCACACATTATATGATTTAAAGTTTTCAAATGATATTCATTGCTAAGATTTCATCCCCACTGCTTATTCATATTCATGCATAACACATATGCTGTTATTTCACCTTTAAACCTACAGATCTGAATTATTCAAACAGGCTAATCTTTTTTTTTTTTTTCCCCATTCCGTGGTGAAGTTATTTATCCCTTCGCTTGGATGGCCGAGTTCGGGGGAGTGGCACAGGCTATCCTCCTTGGAATGCTTTTGTTGCTCAGCTGCCTCCTGTGAAAGGGCTCTGGTCGGGGATTCTAGATGGGATGGATGGAAGAGTTTTATAGAAATCTGCTTTACATTTGTAAGTTATTTATTATTCATTCCACTAATGCACTTGGCTTTAGATACTTTTCTTGGACGACTGATTTAGTATTCTTCTTGCACAGCACTAGCAATAAAATCGTTGGTTAACGTACTAATAAATTGCTCTCCTATATTTATAAGGTTATATTTGTAAGTGGAAAATTTTAACAGGAGTCCTAAAAGAAAAGTGTAATCAACCTTAAGGATCCAAGTGAAGAGTCACGTTTTAGTTTTTAAAAGTGTAATCAACATTAATTTATATCATATATGTATTATAGTTAGAATATAAAATTATTCATAATTTATAGCCTATATGTTTAAGTTTTTAAAAGTTTTGTTTATTTAGCAAGTTAAAATTAACCTGATTTAATTTTAAACAAACATATCACATCACATAGTTAATTTATTTAACATCTTACATACACACTAAAATAATAACTAACTTATATCACATCTCTTATATATCTCAATATAATAAGTATTTTTATCTCACATCATTCATAATTTTTAATAAAAAAAATATATTTATCTAAGTTTAATTTTAACCTGGTTAAAAATTAAATTTTGCAAACAAACAGGAATACTATGTTTCTTTATTTAAAAAAAAAAAGAAGAATAGTATGTTTCTTTTTTCTAGTGAAATAGGAGGATCCTAAGCAGACAATAGATTAACTTTAAGGTCCAAGTGAATTGTGCATTTTGTTTGATGGATTAGAATGAAATTATATTATTATAGGGTAAATCGCAATGTGGATCCTCTAGTTCGTGTTTATGTGTGCCTAGGCCTTTCTAGTTTTCCAATCAATAAAACAACTCCTCTATTTTGAGATATAGTGCAACTATATCCTCTAACTAATCAATTCTAGTTTTTGCCTTTTTTTTTTCTCTCCTCTCTTTCTCACTCAATCGCGCCCTTTCCTTCCAAGGAAGTTTGGGAAGGAGGGACAGCGTGCTAAGGGCAGAAAGGAGGAAAGAGAGAAAAAAAAAAGATAAATTAAGCAAAATATTTTTGTAATTATGAATTTGAGATTAATAGTAATTAGGTCTCTCTAATTTAAGTCTATATGCAATTAGGTTCGTCTAGTTTTTAAATTAACTAAATTGTTCTTCTAGTTAAAAATAATGTGCGAAAGAGTCAATTGATATTAATAAAGTTATCAATATGAATGTCACTTTCTTTAGTTAGTAGATTAGTTTAGTTAATTTAAAATTACGTTAATATTTCAGATAAATAAATATTTAATCTAATTTTGAGAAAAAAATTCTTTAATTGATACTTTTATTAAAATCATAGAATTTATTTACATGTTATTTCAAATTAGAGAATTAATTTAGTTAATTTGGAAATTTAAGGAATTTAATTGCAAAAGGCCTAAATTAAAATATCCTAATTTCTATTAATCAATGAATTTAACACTAATAAGAGGACTAAATCACATGTTTTATTGATTTAAAAATTAGAATGGCTCGGATGTATATAAACCAAAATTAGGGAAATCTAATTGTTATTTACAGTAATTTTTATCTTGAAATTCATTTTTATCTTGAAATTAGAATTTCTCGTTTATTCTTAATGCATAAAACTTTTGAGGCAAGTTTATATGTATTATTGAAATATTTTCAAATAAATTTTTTGCACTTCTTTTTTTTTTTTTTGATTTGGAGGATTATTTAATGTTAAAGAATGAAAATTCAAATGTATAATTTAAATAGATTTAAAGGGGTATATAGGTAATTTCGAAAAAAAAATTAAATTAGTGTAGTTAAAATTATGGTAGAAAATATCAAAGAAAAGTGAGGCATGGCATAAAATAAAAGATTCCAAAAAGTTGACACGTGCTTGTGTAAATATAAATTACTAAAATACACCTAATTAAATGAAACAAGAAAGTGATGGTGCGTTAATAATATTAGCGAAGATTTATGATTTAAATATGTTAAAAGGATTATTATATCTATATTATATATAAGTACGGGAGAAAAAAATTTCTTTATCTTTATTTTTTTGAATTTATAAATTCAAAAAAACTGCAATTGCATTTTAGTTTTAATATTTTTATTTTCAAACAAATAGGTCTAATTTATTTAAATTTGAGTAAAATTTTTTTAAATTATTATATTTATATTTAAGCCAAAAAAAAATACAATTGCATTTTAGTCTTAACTTTTCACCTTCTCATAAATATATTCAAATTAGTTATATTTAAATCTAAATTTCTTTTTAAGTTATCATATTTATATTTAAGTTCAAATAAAAGCAAATTTCAACGATTTAAAAATACGTACTTCATATTCATATATATTTAAGCCCAAATAAAAGCAAACTTCCAGAATTTAATTTGAGATTTAAAATTTCGAGTTAATTTTGATAAAAAATAAATACATTTGGACCTAAAATAAATATATGTAGGCCTATATATAAGATGATACAACTTAGGGGACTCATGTGTAATTCTTCCTTAAAAATAAGGCTGCTAGCTGTCGAAGCCAGCAGTGCCACTCCGCCACCCCACCGCTCTTCCCATCAGTTAAATTGAAAAATTCACTGTAATTGCACTGCGGTCTCACTATTCCAACCACCTTATTAATAGGTCCCCATTATTTATATTTTAATCTAAATATTTTTCTCAAATTATATATTTATATTTAAGTTCAAAAAATAAAATTACATTTCAATCTCAAATTTAAAAAATACAATTATTTAGTTATAATTGCAATTAAGTATTTATTTTTTTAATTACTATATTTATATTTAACTTCAAAAAAATTAAAATTGTATTTTAATCTACTTTTTATTTCCTTACAAATTAATCTAAATTATTTATATTTAATTTTATTTTTTTCAAATTATTAGCCTAAATTATTTATATTTAAGTCTATTTTTTTCTAAATTATTATATTTATATTTAAATTCAAAAAAACTAAAATTACATTTTAATCTCAACTTTTTCACCTCTTGACAAATACATTCACATTATTTATATTTAAGTTTAAATTTATTTCTCAAATTATCTATTTATATTTAAGTCCAAAAATGCTAAAATCACTTTTAAGTCTAAATTATTTTCTCATGATATTAAAAAATAAAATAATATTTTGGTCTCAAATTTTTCACCTTCTTAGGAATAGGTCCAAATTATGTACATTTAATTCTAAATTATTTTTTCAAGTTATCGTATTTATATTTAAGTTTAAAAAAGCTAAAATTATATTTTAGTCTTAACTTTTTTATCTCTTTACAAATAGGTTCAAATTATTTAGATTTAATTTCATTTTTTTTCAGATTATTAATCCAAATTATGAATATTTAAGTTTAATTTTTTCTCAAATTATCATATTTATATTTAAGTCCAAAAAAGTTAAAATTGTACTTTAGGCTCAATTTTTTCACCTCCTTACAAATCTAAATTATTTATATTTAATTTTTTTTCCTGGTTATTAAAACACTGAATTAATGAAATTTATGTTGTATTTTATGGAAAAAAAATTCGTATCTCAAATTATATTTTTATTTTAATTATTTTACTTCTAAAAGAGGTGCAAATTATTTATATTTCATTTCATTTTTTCCGGGTTATGAGAGCACTGAATTAATGAATTTTATTTTTTATTTTATGAAAATAAATAATTTGAGATCTAAAATAAATAATTTTAAGTCAAATGAGCGCATTGAAAATGGCGGATGCTATATCTTAGACATCGTAATCGATGTTGAGAAAGACTGAATTGAGATCGAGGCATATCGTATTCGATGTTATGGAGAATACTGAGCTTAAGCATCATAACCGACGTGCAGACAGACCGAAACAATGAAAGAGTATCGTATCCGATATTATGAGCATAATGTAGTTTAAGCATAGTGCCCGATATGAAAAAGAGCGAAGCAACGGGATCACGTGAAACGCATGTGAATTAACTAGTATTTATATATATCATCTATGAAATTATTCATATTACAAAGATAAATAATACATATGGATTATGTTAAAAAAAAAATTGTTAATTTGCATTTTTTTCCTATTTAAAACTCAAGATATTAAACAAAGGTCGTCCAACTTAAAATATTTGAAATTTTAGAACACGCTATTCAGTAATTGTGATAAACTTTAAAGGCCTCGTATATAAATGTTACGATTTTATGTCATTATTCAAATTAATGTGCCTAAAAACTTTGAGGAAATATTAAATCTTTTTAAATAATTTTCTTGCATTTCTATTTTGATTTGGAGGATTATTTAAAGTTAAAGAGTGAAAATTCAAATGTATATTTTAAATAGATTTAAAGGGGTATATATGTAATTTTCAAAAAAATACTTTAAATTAGTGTAGTCAAAATTATGGTACAAAATATTAAAAAAAAAGTGAAGAATGACATAAATTAAAAGATTCCCAAAAGGTTGACACGTGCTTATGTAAATATAAAATTACTAAATAATCGTAATTAAATGAAACAAGATAGTGATTTATTTTTATATATTCACACGAAAATGACAGTGCGTTAATAATATTAGCGAAGATTTATGATTTAAATATGTTAAAAGGATTATTATATATATTTATATATATCACCTATGAAATCATTCATATTGCAAAGTAAATAATTACAAATGAATCATTTTAAAATTGTTAATTTGCAATTTTTTCCTATTTAAAACTCAAGATACTACATTTGGGTCATCCTCCTTGCCCTGTTTGGCGTGATGATTAAAATTAAGATAAAAAAAATAATAGATTAAAAAATAAAAATAATAATAATAAATAAATAAATTTTTTTAATTATTATACACAAATTTTAATATGAAAAAATATTATTTTATTTCATATACTAAATATTTTTTAATAAAAATATCTACTTTATTTCACATCCTATATTAGAATATTAGAATCGATTATTTTGGTCTAAAATGTGAAATAAAATAAATATTTTTATTAAAAAATATTAAGTATGTGAAGTAAAATAATATTTTTTATATTAAAATTTATGTAGAATGATTAAAAAAATTTATTTATTTATTATTATTATTATTTTAAATTAACACCATTTTGGTCTTTATTTTAATCTTTACGCCAAACAGAACAAATAAATATTTGAAATCTTAAAACAAGCTACACAGTACTTTGTGGTACGCTTTGAAGGACTTAAATATAAAATTAACGTTTTTATGTTATTATTTAACTCGATAGATACTCTTTCATCATCGGACCCAGTCGCTTGGCCTTACCACTCGGCCCCAGTCGCTTGGCCTTGGATTTGCGCTTTAAATATTAAAAATTAATTACTAAAATTCCATTAAGTTTGGCTTCAATTTCTAATAACAGTAGTTAACTCTGATTGGGTGAGATGATATGGGATAGTGAAAGAAGCCGTAAATTAATATGAAATTTAAAATGTCTTGACATATAAATTAACAGTTTTAAGAGCTAAATCAATAATTTTTAATAGTGATAATTGATTTTCTATTGAGAAAATAATTTATTATAATTTGTACTCTCCTGCTTCTCATAGATAAATAGCATTTTAGTTTTTCTTATTTATTTTTATAAGCATATGGGCTTTCAAATGAACCAGATTAAACAATTAATTTAAGCAAAAATATAGATAGATTTTTTTATAATGAACGTTAATTTTATAAAAATAATTATCTTTATATAGTAAAAAAAGATGAAGAACAATATTGAACAATTTTATTTATCAAAAAATATTATAAAATAGTTGTTTTTTAAAAATTTAATTTAACTTTTGATTTATTTTTTTTATCTTTGAATGGAACTAAGAGGCCTACAGTAGAGATATTTTAAGTATTATTTTTTATAAAAAATAAATTTTGGTCGTTTCAGTCATATTTTGACTGAGTTTCAGGTGAATCCTGCAGTTTCAATCGAAACTGTTCAGTTTCAGTCAAAACCACTGAGTTTCGACCAAAATCGATACTCATTAACTTTTTTGGATCCGTTTTAATTGAAACTGATCCGAAATTACTGAAATTCGATAATTTTAGCCTAATTTTAAAATTATTTAATGTATAAATAAGAAACTTTTCTATCTTATTTTCTATTTTAAAAAGTTTTTTTAATTCAAAATAATACTTCGTTTTAGCATGTTCATTTTTTAAGCTTTAATTTTCTGCATTGCTTTATATAAATTGGTTAGTCATTTTCTTTGTCCTTCATACAATGAATTTACCTTTTTCTTTGCATACTTTTAAAAGAAGTTTTAAAATTCAATTTTAGTTGTGATTTTACTTGCACATAAAAAAAAATTATTAATTTGGTTACTCTTTTAATTTGGATAGTTATAGGCTTGTCATGATTTGACTTTTCACTCAAAATTTAAGTTTTAAGAAATTTTAACTTAAAAATTATGATATTTTTAGCTGAAAAAAAAATTCCGAATTCCGAATTAAATTTAACTGAAATTGATGAAACTGTTTGAATAGTCTCGATGAAACTTAAAATTATGCTATTAACAACTAGAGAGAGTTTATAATCTCAGCTAGTTTTTGTGATCAAATACGATTTTAAAATAAAAATTATAACTATGGATTATTTTTTATTCAAATACTTTGCTAATAGATTATAAAATTGCTTTTTGTAGTCGTATACAAAAAATGAACATTTCTATACATAAATATACCTATTGACAAAACATAATTATATAAAAAATATTTTTGTGATCAAATACAATTTCAAGTCTACTTAGATGATTGGACATATAAATCATACGCTGTTAAAAACTCTAATAAGAAAAATTGGATTACTGAATTTTGCTCGAACAAAAAGAAAAAGAAAGAGACTAAAAAACGACATGACAGAAAGTTATAATTATATATATATATATATAATTAAATAAAATTTTATTATTTAATAGATTGTAATAAAAATAAATCGACCTGACTTGGTGAGATAAAAGCTTGGTAGTTATTATTATTGTTATAAATAAAATTTTAAGTTATAATTTTATATAAAAAGTATTTAAAATTACATTTTCTGCTTTGAAATCATATTTAATCACAAAATTATTATAGCTTAACAGCAATACAAATTAGGGATAATTACTTACATGCGATACCATTTAGTTTTATTTATGTCTTATCTATCCATTCTTAATTAATTACGCTATGCACACTCAAAACATTGTAAAATCTTACATACACACACTTGAGTTAAAAATTAATCAAAATCTATTTGAAAAAAAAATTCTGTTAGTAAATCATTAAAATTATATTTTTCTCTTCCTCAATACCACACTAAAGCTCTGATTTGTCTTAAAATCAATTCACGTCGCAGATGTCTCATTCCTTTGCCGCCACCTAAGCATTGAGGCTTTAGGATTTTAATTCAAAATATATTTAAATATCCTTAAAATAATATGATGAATGGCTCAGATTTTTTGTAATCTAATTATAGTTAGGTTATTGAAAATTTATGATTACTCATTATAATAGAAATAAGTTAAAATGTGTGTATGTAAGATTTTATAGTATTTTGAGCGTGCATATATCGTAATTATTAACTAAGAATGGATGGGTAAAACATAAATAAAATTAAATTGTGTGGCATGTAGTTAATTATTTCTATAAATTATATATATATATATATATATATATATATATATGTAAGATTTTATAGTATTTTGAGTGTGCATAGTGTAATTAACTAAGAATGGATGGGTAAAACATAAATAAAATTAAATTGTGTGGCATGTAGTTAATTATTTCTATAAATTATATATATATATATATATATATATATATATATAGCTCAATTGGCTTTTGAATTCAACCTGAAATGCATTTTTCTCTCCCACCATTCATCCATGGCCTAATTTGGGTCCCTCAGCCTTGTAAAATTTTCAATTAGATCTATGAATTAATAAAAAAATTTATTTAGATCCTTCTAAGTAAGAGTTTTCCAATAAGCGAGAGAAGGTAAGAACAGTTGAAATCCATGACGAGGTAGATTCAAAGAAGATCAATGCAAGAGAACATAGACAAGGTATTTACTCGATCTAAATTTGCCATCAAATTTAGCCATGAATCTCCCAGTCGAGCTAAAAAATAAATTAGAATATAAAAATGCAAAGATATATACATTATTTGAACTATTGATTTTAGTCATTCAAAATTTCAAAGAGAGGAGAGGGGACGACTAAAATAATAAATTTTAATTATTTCGTAATTTTTTAACTTCAAACTGCATCTAATTTATTCGTGTAAATATAATATCTAAAATTTACAGATCAAAATATGATAATTAACTAATCTCAGGATTCTATCTGCAATTCACCATAAGTGCACGTGAGTCAATCATAGCTGACGTCATGGATGGCGTGTCAAGCACTAAGGTGGTCCACGTAAGCTCTCCAATTCCACACGCTTGGCTTAAAAGATTCATCGACGTGACGCGCACCATGGCCTGATGTCAGGCTTGATATCGCCACGTCAGCACAAGCCGCCATCCATTTGATAGCCCAATTAGTTGAATTTGGGTCGGTTCAAACTCGAAATTTTCAAATTTAACTCGGTCAATAACACTGTTTGAGTTGAGAAAAACTTTATGCCACGAGATTCATAAGCATGCATCGTAGATCTATCTATCTTCTTTTAACTATCATCATATATTCGTATACGTTTTTAACTCATCTTTCTCCGCTCAATCCTGCTTCTCTTAAAATCTGTACCCTGCCTCACCCTAAATTCATTGCAAAAAAATATTTTAAATAAAAATAAATTGATAATACTTATTTTAATTTTTTTAATCTTAAAATCATAAAATTTTATTTAACTAGTAGCGATCTAGAATTGGGGTGGTATAAGAGTGGATCAGAACTAATTAAATGAATTTATGTAAAAATTATTATCTTTAAATTTTATGCTAGCTATATAAAATTGTAATTTCATTAATAATATTTTAGTAGCAATAACAGTAATAGGAGCACCAATAAGAAGAACAACAAGTGAGTAATTTTTTAGTAATCTTTCAAAAAAACCTAAGCGAATTGTTCACATTCATGCTTTGCAACACAGTGCCTTTTATTATCATGTCTCCTTTGGATATTGATTTGAAATTAGTATTTTTAATAAAAAGAAAAAAATGAAGCAATTATGAATTATGATAAATAGTTTTTAAATTGAATACTCTTGAACCTTCTCTAACACCCATAGTCGAACAGCTCTCGTAAAATAGTTCTCGTCAAATAGCTCTCCTCGAACAGCCCGAGTCGAACAGTTCTTCAAGGAAATACTACCAGATCATACCCTCCGTACTACTATGTCAACTCAATATTTAAGGCGACATGGGAGTCCACTTCCTAATCATCCTTTGCAGGAATAAGTATCAGATGTGACAGACTATACCTATTATATGTTATTCTCTCCAAGTTATAAATAAAGAGGAGAAACTCTTGGAGGTGTGGCCTCTCTCTCTTGTACTTATTCGGTGTTCATTTAGAAACCCTCAAGCTTTGTAAAAGAAGAGATTCGATTAGTGAATTTAAATCGCCCAGACAACATTATGGTTTTCCCCCTAGATACTCAGGTTTTCACGTAAAAATTATCGTCTCATTTTTTTATTTTAACATATTTCTTACATCAACATATATATACAAAAATATATTTAAAGATAATCATACTTTCAGAAAATGTGAGAATATATGGCCAATTGGCCAAGCTTTCATTCATTATAATTGATAGTTTTAAAGCTCTACTTTATGGTCAAGATTGTCGAAGATGTGTATTAGGAAACATTTGGTTAAATGTTAGGATTTTTTTTATAAAATTAATTATTTAATTTAATGATATATTAAGATAATATTATAAAATATTAAAATATTATCGCTCTCAAATGGCATCAAGGTAATTACACTCAAAATTAAGTGACATTAAGATACTACCCTATTATAATGAATGAATGTGAGATTGAATTTCTACTATTTTAAATTTAATAATATTGAATCAAATAAATAATATTTTAAAAATAGCAGTCATCAGAGGTGGAAATATATGACCCAAATTTTTTTTTTTTGAATAGTTCATAAATTTTGACACACTTATTAAATGAGTTGTGTTCAAGTTGTATATAGTTGGGTCAGGTTGAAACTATCTATTTATAAATATTTCATATATAAATGTATTAGGCTAGTGGGTTCACCTGACTTATTTATTATCAAATTGAGTTTGAGTTACTGATCTTGATCTATATGTTAATAAATGAGTCAGATTCAGAACGAGCGATTAAATTTGAGTTAAAGTCAAACCCTATTAGTTATCTTAAAAATATTGACATCTATTAAATAGCATTAATATTTAGATAGTATTGAACTAAATACTCACTTAAAATATATTATTAATAAATATCAATTAACTTCCTAAGATTAATCAGTCTTATTTTATTGTGATCTATAAATCTAAGTCATTTTACTAGATGCTGTGATATTAGGCATTTGAGAGAGAACTTTTTTTTGAAAATCCTCAAGGTTTTGTACTTAGAAAAGAAAAATCGACAAAAAAAGTGATAGGCCAATTTCTTAAAGAGAGACTCGTATCAAGGTATCTTAAATTTACAAACCTACAATATGTAACTTTCTCGGTAAGATCAACTACGTTTACTTATATATTATGACGTTAATGTTAATGAATATTTGTCCCACCTTCCTTGCATGCGTGCAGCATTAACTTGAGTTAAAACACGTAAATTTAGTATTACTTTGTCTTTCATTTCAT
This sequence comes from Apostasia shenzhenica, assembly GCA_002786265.1. Lineage (NCBI taxonomy): Eukaryota > Viridiplantae > Streptophyta > Magnoliopsida > Asparagales > Orchidaceae > Apostasia > Apostasia shenzhenica. The sequence continues at coordinate 816,407 of KZ454678.1, forward strand.
CATTATACATCTCACTTATTTTATTTTTCTTATGCTCCTATCAGTGATTCCTAGCATTTTTCAATGTTTCATTTTCAAATATTTGAATGACCAAACTTTTATTGAAAGTAATGAACCTAATATGTGGAAAACATTGACAACTACCAACGTTCTCTCATATGAAATGAAAATAGATAAATTTTTAAGATTTTTGTTGGGATATACATGAAGGATTATCTCATATTAGATATTCAGCGCATTTACTGTGTTATTAATATATAATTAATAGCTCATATCTATAAATTTAGACGTTTTGATTAGTAGGTATTTATGAATTATATATTGGGTCCAGCTTAAGATCTCCAGTGATTAATCTCTAACAAAAAGTATCAAAGCTAATAGTTTGACTGAGTTATGTGATTAAATAGTTTTTGCGAATTATACTCCCATGAATCTTGGCTCCTTTATTATGATCTGAAAATTAGTGGAGCGGATGACTCACATTATGTCTCCAGTTGATTGAGTGAATTTTTGAGATATAAGCACTTGAATAGCTTATTAGATGAGAAAAAAATTCAATATAGATGAATTCTCATGTTAGGGAGAGATTTAATGAAATATATATGAATAACTATCTTACATTAGATATATATTTAATACAAGTTAAGGTATTAATAATTAAATTAATATTCTTTATTCATTAGACTGAATTTTTGAATTAAATAGATATTTATTAATTGTATATAATTAAGCCCAACTTAGGGGAGTAGCCAAATTTCACTCCAAAGACAATTCAACCACTAATTAATTTCTAATCCAATCTCATAAAAATGAGACAAGAAGTTAAATTAATTATTATCTCCAATCAGGATTAGTTGGGAAGTTTTTGTCCAAATAAAAAAAAAATCTCAGTGAGAGGCTGGGTGTTGTGAATTTGCAATTTGGGGCTTCATCTTCACAGATATTATGCATGCCTCCGCCGCCGCGTCACGAGCTCACGAAAAATTATTGGGTTCGGAGAGCTCGCCACGTCACCTTTTCATACACCAATTTAATGGTGACAACTGGCAGCGGGCGGCCTACTGCAGTTGGGTTCAGAGATCAATGTGCTTGTTATAGAGATAAAGATGCTTGTTATATGCATAAAAGTGCTTGTTATATACTTATAATAAATATATTTATGTCTATAACAAGTATATTTATATTTATAACAGCCTATAACAAGCACTTTTATGTTTATAATAGCTTGTAATAAGCATCTTTATGCCTATAACAAGCACATTTATATCTATAATAAACACATTGATTTTCGAACCCAGCTGCAGTGGGCCACCCGCTGCCAGCTGTCGTCATTTAATTGGTGTATGAAAAAGTGACGTGACGAGCTCTCCGAACCCAATATTTTTTCCTGCCTCACGGCCCAGCGACACGCCGACACGTTCCAGCTGTCAGATTTAGGAAGTATTTTCTCTCTCCTAGGGGACCCCAGTCGGCCTGATAGCTCCACTACGAGCACGCGCTGCAAAAATAAAAAATGTTAAAAATATGTAATATTTTTAATTATAATTAATAAAAGGATAAATTACTGATAAGTCCCTATAATTTACAATGTAGTTTTCTCAAACTCATAAATCTCATAACACCACAAATATTTTTTTAAAGAATTTGTGTATTTATCAACCACCACTGTGTATTCTCAAACAAAAAAAAAAAACACGTCCTAAAAAATGAAAGGAACATATAATAATATGAAATGATTAAATAAAAAAAAATCAGATCATAAAATTAAATAATCCCTTAGAAATATGAAATAAAAAGAAATTACATTCTTATATTCGCATCCCATGTTATTGCTAAAATTTTACTTAACCAGACGGAGTCATAAATCAATGCAAATTAACATCTGTTGTGAAAAGTAACTTTTTGCACACAATGTATAGCTTCGCATTTTGCTTGCATCTGAAACTCTTGTCGCCTGGCCTCATTTGGTTCGAGGGTTAAATATTAAATAAAGAAAAAAAATATTTTATCTTATAAGTTAAATGGAAAAAAATTTATTTTAATATTAAAAATTATGTAAAATATAAAATAAAATTAATTTTAATATTCATATTTGTGTTGGATGTGAAATAAATTTGATTTTTATAGTTAAAATTTGAGTTGAGCTGAAAAAAAAAAAACCCGAACCAAACGAGCGACTCTCTGGGAGGTTTTAAAATTCACGCGAACTAAGGCTGCGTTTGGGAAACCTTTTTGGTATTAAAAAGTGCTTTTTTATATAGCTAAAATATAAAAATTGTGTTTGGTAAAATAGCTATTTAACCGTTTTCAGCCATCAAAAAGCTAAAAAATCGTTGTAGAGAAAAGCTAAAAAAAAAACTTTTTGGAAAAGTGATTGTGCTCTATCTAATTATGGACAAAAATGCCCTTAACATTATTTATCTTCTTTAACCGAACGCATCTTCCTAATTTTTCGCGTCATTTTCTTCCTCACGTCCCTTCATTAAACCAAATATGCAATTGACGTAATTTTCATATTTTATATTTTTTTATAAAAATGTATTAAATGATATTATTAATATATTAAAATAAAAATATACATATTTATGTAGATATAATATATAATAAATAAAATTTGATAAGTAATATGCAAATAAACTATAAAATAATATAAAATATATTATAAAATTAATGGCACATAAATTTAACTATTTAATAGAATGAGTTAATTATTATATATTTATAGAATATATGTAATAAAAAGTATTTAAATTATGTGTAATTTAGCCAAAAATAAAAATATTTTAGACAGCACAGCAGTTTAACCAAACAGTTCTGCTTTTGATGGTAGCTTTTAACAGTAGTTTACTAAACGTATAAAACAACTTTATTCAACAGCACTTTTTTATACCGCTATACAGTACTACACTTTTTTATACAGCACAGCAATGCCAAACAGAGCCTAAATTCGACTAATCAAATATTTATTTTCAGTTTATTCTAAGTTAATTTTGAGTCTTATCTGTAGATGATTTTCTAATAAAACATTCAGTGGGACTGTAGTTAAAGTTTGACAAATTATATTCTCGAAAACTTGAGAAATTACGTATGAGTTTATAAATAGTTTTTCATAAGCTTCATTTATCATTTTTGAGTCCGCGTGAGTCAGCTTTGAGTTTAGTTCAAGTAAATTTTGAGTCGCAATTTTTTCGTGTGAAATTGAAATCAATTCACTCAAACTTAATTCTCTCACAGCCTCTAATATCCCTATAGCCCAAAACTTAGTATTAAATTATTTATAATAGGGCCATTAATCGAGCCAAATTTGAGTAAGCTAGAACCAACTTAAATTTATAATCCTCTAGCCCAACTTAGCTTCTGCTCGACTCAAGGTGATCGAACCATCTAAATTCTTAGTTTGAGCTCGAGCCATTAATATTTACCGCTTTAATAGAATATATTGATACAAATATGCGCTATGATTAACATATAATTTTGAACAAATACTTGTGTCATCAAACGCATGAACATGTTAAAGGAATTGGACAGCCCAAAGGGCATGATCATCCACTCATATAGCCATCTTTTGTTTTAAAGGTCGTTTTTCACTCGTCCCCAAGCCTAACTCAAACCTGATGGGAACCACTCTTTAAATCGATCTTCAAAAAGACAGTAGCTTCAACCATCATGTCTAACATGTTATCTAGGCGGGGAATGAGAAAGCGGTACTTCACAGTAATCTTATTAATGACACGACTATCTACGCACATCCGCCATGAGTCGTCCTTCTTGGGAGTAAGAAGCGCTGAAATAGCACATGAGCTAAGACTCTCTCTAACGAACTGATGCAGCGCGGGGATCGGTTTAAGTCGATCATAACGCTACCAATGTTAAGTTAGCGCCTAAGTTTTTATATTTATATAAATTACTAAATGCAAATAGAGTGGAGATTAAACCAAGTTTTTTAAATTATATTAAATATAAATATTTGCATATTCACATAAGCGTCATGAAATGATTGATGATTAAAATGCTATTCAAATAAATTCAAATAAACTTATGCAATTAAGATAATAAATTTTCGAACTTCAAGATGAATTACTGCATACACAGTTATTATTTGTTATGTATATATATGTAATTTATAGCTTGTGATTTTAATCATTATGTTATCTATGAGGTTAGAGTTAGATCATTAATAGCAAAATATAAATTAATTGCTTACATTTAATTACAATTATTCTCATTATTAGGAGGATGTGATTTGTCATTTTCTCAACTCCTATTACTTTTAATTATTATTATACATCAATTTCTTTTTGTTCTCTATATATCCTAGGCTACAATCTGTTTTTAACTTAAAAAAATAAATTAAGCTTCTATTTGATTGGAGGGTAACTTAATTATGATTATTTAAAATAATAATAAAATAATTTATATAATTTTTAATACATTAATTAATTTATTTTCTTACAATTACTTAACTTTTTTTATTATATGCATATCTCAAAAAAATATTTATTTTTTTATAAAAAAATTAAAAAATAATTATAGCCAACTTAGCTAGAAGGTCAAATTTTGAGGAAAAAAATTCAAATTAAACGTGTGAGTTCAATTAACAAATTTCTAGAATTAATAACAATTAGGTTACTTAATTTAGACTTATATACAATTAGATTTTTCTTATTTCAAAACTAAGTAAGTAGGACTTCAAATTTAAAGTAAAATATAAATAAATTTTTTGATATTAATTAAAGTATTTAACAGAGAAATTTTTCTAATTAATAAATTATTTTTTGAACTTTATTTTCATTCAAAATATTAATTTAATTTTAAAATTACTTAAATTAATCTGTTAGTTAAAAAAAAAATCTTTCATTGAATTTCTTTATTAATGTTAAAGAACTTATTTACACATTACTTTAAATTAGAGAGATGTAAATGCACAAAAGCTTAAATTAGAAGAACTTAATTGTTATAATTCATGATGTTTAACTAAATTTGACAAATTAATTAGTTAATTAAATGTATTCGTTAGAACCTTCTTTAACACCTTTAGTCGAACAGCTCTCGTAGAATAGCTTTCCTCGAACAACCATAGTCGAACAGCTCTTCAAGGAGATATCACCAGATCGTACCCTCCGTACTACGTACTATGTCAACTCAGCATTTAAGATGGCATGAGAGTCCACTGCTAATTATCCTTTGCAGGAATAGGTGTCAAATGTGACAGACTATACCTATTATATCACATCTTCTCCAAACTATAAATAAGGAGGAGGAGAAACTCTTGAGGGTGCGGCCTCTCTCTCTCTACCCCTCTCTCTTGTACTTATTCGGTCTCCATTTAGAGACCCTTAAGCTTTGTGACAAAAGGAATTCGATTAGTGGATTTAAATAGCCGAGACAGCGTTGTGATTTTTCCCCTGGATACTCGGGTTTTCACGTAAAAATTATCATCTCATTTCTTTTTTTTTTGGCATATTTCTTGCATCAACTTATATATATATATATATATATATATATATATATATATATATATATATATATATATATATAGACACTGAGGCAGTGTGGATCTTTTGTTAGGTGTAGTTGCACTCCATATTCAGTATAGAAATACAGTTGTAATCTATTAGGCAAGTTTGGCCCAACAAACCCATGAATTTTGATGACAATTTAATCAATTTATTAATCAAATTTTCTATTACATGCTGACTATTAAATAGCATAATTTAACTACATAAAATGATAAATTATTGATTTTTTTTATAATATCCATATATAACACGACAATGCATGTTTTATGTATGTATCTGAGGTTGTGTGATGTATGACACTTTGTTTCTACTCATTTTGACAATTTAACTAAAAAATAAAATAAAATTTTGTGCGTAAAATATTAATGATAATTACATACATAATATTTAAAATTATCTTATTAATAAGTCAAACATTAAATTCTCAATAGTTACGTCTCTTTCAAAGCGATTGTAATACAGTTTCATTATCTTGTATATTATTTTTAAATTTTTTAAAATACAATATATGTTAAAAAAAGTTTCATTAAAATACCTTGATATATATCAAATCGGTCTCTAAGTTCATATATTCAGTTGAAATACATTGACATAATATATATCAGCTGTGCAACTCGTATAATTGTTAGTATTCAGTTAAAATAACTTGATATATAATTTATGAGATCTAAATGCATGTATTCAACTTAAATTTATTAATTAGCATTAAATAATGGTATAATTACAACTTATCAGTGCAAATAGATTGATGTAGCACAAACGCCTTTAAACATAATATCTGTCAAAAAGAAATCCAAATGTAATAAGGGTACCTCCCAGGCTTAAGTTTTATTTCAAATATTTTTGATTAATTAATATTTGAATTTGGTAAATTAAATATCAAATATTTTCTTTAATTTAAGTACATATTAATATTAACACAATTTTTTTTTATAATTAAAATTTTAATATAAGAGATTGAGAATAAAGAATAGTAGAGAGTGAGAGTGTAAATAAAATTAGCATATATTTTTTTAATGATATTTAATTTTATAAGAATTACATATTTCACTCATAAAAAAATTAAAGTTAGATATTTAAATGCACAATTACAAATAGTACCTCCTCTATTAAGTAGGAAAAGATCGAGCCCAGCTTTAACTGAAATTCATAATTATGTATTATATATATAAATATGTAATTTTGAAAGTTAAATAAGTAAAAATTATTCTATAGAAATAATGTAAGTAAATTTTTCTTACTTTTTTCATATTTAAATGGTAATATTCAAGAATTATTATTATTATAAAAAACTGTTAAGTATATCATGTGAAGCCTTTAATTTCTTTGAAATAAAGCTAAAGTGCTTGAATTCTGCCTCATATAACCTCCAACTTACCAACTGCTAAAAATTTTCTTATCTGAATCTATGAGAAAATCATGCTCAAAATGACGATGGAGAAACTCCATTCTATTTGTCATAAATGAAGATCTGAAAATTTGTCCTCTTTCACAGTTAGTAGGATAAATACCAGTTTCTTCTTCCACCAGTGGATACCAAAACGGGAAAATGGAGGGATGCTAAGCTCTTTCTTCCGGCTGGAAAGGCGCCATTTTTTCGGTCTTTGGCCATATCTCCTCGTAGTGCTCTCACTCCACGTAGCCCAAGAGCTCGAGGCGACGTACAGAAGCGAAAAGGCCAGCTTTTTTTTCATTCATTTTATTCGTTTATTACAGAAGATGGTGGGAGGGAGAGAGAGAGAGAGAGAGAGAGAGAGAGAGTGGGGTTGGGGGACCTGTCGACTATGACAGAAAGAGGGAAGGAGAAGGAAAGATGAAGCTTGAAAGCGTGCTTGCCGGCCATTAAACCTTTCCCCTTTCTCTCGCCAGCCTTCGTGCTCTCTTGCTCGCCTTAGCTCTGATTTTGGGTTGATCAATTCTTTTCCTTTTTGCTTCTTTTCTTTTGCTTTCTGGTTGGATCTACGGCGAAAGAGTGATGATGATGGGGAAAGGAGAGCGGATTGGATGCACGCGTTGGAGGAAAATCTGGAAAATCTAGAAAGAGAATGAGAACTTTGGTGAATGCCGCCTGGAATATCTAGAAAGCTCGCCTTTTTGGGATCCAAATCGGGAGCGGTGAAATGGGTTTTCCTTATTTTTCCCTTTGTGGAGTGGTGGTCGCTAGGGTTCTTGATTTCTGCTAATGGTGATTGTTTTGGTGAAATTCCGGGTTAGGGTTTTTCTATTTCCGATGATTTGGCCTTTTAATGAATAGATTCATAGGGGGTTCCTGAATTCAAGGGAAACTTGAATCTAAAATCCTGTTCTCCTCTTTGCTTTTTTTGTTTAATTTTATAGGTTTCTCTCTTTTTCTACTTCTGAATTGGAATGGTTTTGAATTCAGGATATGTAGAAATTCATTCTGTGATCCTGTCATGGATTACCGAAGATCTCAATCCTCCTCACTATCTGGGCATGTTAGCATTGGATTTCTTAATGTTTTTGAATTCAGAGGTATGCGATTCTGTGAATTCTTGGTGTATTCTAGTTCTATGATTGAATTGGATTATTTTATTATCACTAAACTGATCTTCATTTTCTGTATATTGCATGTTCTGCCTCGCTTGATTTAGGGTTTGGAGAGGTTTTGGATTGAGATCTGATCATTTTGAGGATTCAGCCATGTTGAATGTCTCTATTCCTGTTGGAGTGTTTGCTTCTCATGCTTCCAAACTGTTCATTCTACTATCAATGCTAGTTCTTCATGCTTGCCAAGGGATTAACATGGAAGGTGAGTATCTACTGAGTATTAGGAGTGAAGTGAGAGATGATTTAGGGAGTCTTGATAGTTGGAATCCTGGAGATGAAACTCCTTGTGGATGGATTGGTGTGAACTGCTCAAGTGACTATGACCCAGTTGTAATTTCCATTGATCTCAACTCGAAGAATTTGTCAGGGACTTTATCTCCTAGCATTGGTGCTTTGGTGCATTTAACTTATCTTGACCTCTCCTTCAATAGCTTATCAGGGAATATACCGGCCGAGATTGGGATGTGTTCAAATTTGGAAGTTCTATTACTAAACAACAATAAGTTTGAAGGTCAAATACCTCCTGAAATGGGCAATCTGACCTCTTTGAAGAGCTGTAATATCTGCAACAATAGGCTTTCGGGATCACTTCCAGAAGAGATTGGGGATCTTACATCTCTAGTCGAGTTTTTAGTTTACACCAACAACCTCAGTGGCCCACTTCCTCAATCGATTGGCAAGCTCAAGAATTTGGTTACTTTTCGGGCTGGTCAAAACATGATCTTTGGAAGCATACCCGTTGAAATCAGCGAATGCAAGAGCCTGGAACTTCTGGGTCTTGCGCAAAACCAGATTGGCGGCGAGGTCCCGAAAGAGCTTGGGAGGCTTCAACGCCTTAGAGAACTGATCCTTTGGAATAATGAGTTGTCTGGAGTTGTCCCCAAGGAGTTGGGGAATTGTTCAAGCCTTTTTACCCTTGCACTTTATCAGAATAATTTAGTGGGTGAAATCCCTAAAGAGATTGGCAACTTGAAGAATCTAAGGAATCTTTATCTCTACAGAAATGGGCTTAATGGAACTATACCGAAGGAGATAGGGAATCTAACTCGAGCAAAGGAAATCGATTTCTCTGAGAATTTTTTGGTAGGAGGAATTCCCATGGAGTTGAGTTACATAAAGGACTTGCAGTTGCTATACCTCTTCCAGAATAAGTTGACAGGAATCATCCCACCCGAGCTATGCGAGCTCAAGAACTTGACGAAACTTGATCTATCGATCAATTACCTGAACGGACCAATTCCTATCGGATTGCAGTACTTGACTGAACTGCTTCAGTTGCAGCTTTTTAATAACTTACTTTCAGGTGTTATTCCTGCCGGACTTGGGGTTTATAGTCGTCTATGGGTGGTGGATTTTTCGAACAATAATCTTACTGGGAATATACCTAGTCACCTTTGCAGGCATTCAAATCTTATTCTTTTAAATCTTTGGTCTAACCAGCTCATGGGAAATATACCCAGTGGACTCACAAGCTGCGCATCATTGGTGCAACTTCGTCTTGGCGATAATAGCCTTACGGGTAGCTTTCCCTCCGAGTTATGCATCCTTGCAAACTTAACCATTGTCGAGTTAGATGAGAACAGGTTCAGCGGCCCTATACCTCCAGAGTTAGGGAACTGCAGAGCTTTGCAAAGACTTACTCTTCCAATGAACTTCTTCACATCTGAGCTTCCTCAAGAAATCGGTAATCTATCACAGTTGGTTGTTTTAAACATCTCGTCTAACAGAATTGATGGAGGAATTCCTCCAGAGGTTGTTGGTTGCAAGACTCTTCAACGTCTTGATCTCAGTCAGAACAGGTTTTCTGGTTCGTTACCATATGAGTTTGGAACCCTTCGACAGTTGGAACTGCTTATTCTTTCTGACAACAAGCTCTCCGGAGTAATACCTTCCATTCTAGGGGATCTTTCTCACTTAACTGAGTTGCAGTTGGGTGGCAACCAGTTTTATGGTGGAATTCCAAGGGAATTCGGCAAGCTTTCTAGCCTACAGATCGCGCTGAATATCAGCTATAACGATCTTTCGGGAAATATACCACTTGAGCTTGGAAATCTTGCTTTACTCGAATTTCTTTTACTCAACAATAACCACTTAACTGGTGAGATCCCTTCGACGTTTATCAACCTTTCCAGCTTGCTAGGTCTGAATCTCTCGCACAATGATCTCAGCGGCCCCATTCCTTCACTCTCTCTGTTCCAAAATATGCAATCGAGCAGCTTTGCAGGAAATAAGGGGCTTTGTGGTGAGCCTCTTGCTAGTTGTGGTGCATCTCCAACTCTTCCTTCTTCACCAGATGCAAGCTCGGGTATAAACTCAGCTGGTAAGCTTGTTGCCCTGATAGCAGCTATTATTGGAGGAGTTTCACTAGTTCTTATTGGGATCATATTGTATTTTCTGCGACGACCCACCGAAAAAACTGTTGCTCCACTGCAAGAACGACAGTTTTCTTCGACACAATCCGACATTTCAATATGCCCAAAGGAAGGATTTACTTTCCATGATCTCGTTGCAGCCACGAACAACTTTGATGAGGGTTTTGTGATTGGAAGGGGTGCATGTGGAACTGTTTATAAAGCCATGATGAACAGTGGTTTAGTTGTTGCCGTGAAGAAATTCGCATCAAACAGAGAGGAAAGCAATGCAGTAAACAGTTTTCGTGCAGAAATCTCAACTCTTGGGAAGATCAGACATCGAAATATCGTGAAGTTGTATGGGTACTGCTATCACCAAGGCTCCAATCTCCTCCTATATGAGTACATGTCGAGAGGTAGCCTCGGTGAGCTGCTTCACGGAAAAATCTACGGCCTGGATTGGGATACACGATTCATGATAGCACTCGGATCAGCTCAAGGGCTCGCTTATCTTCACCATGACTGCAAGCCACATATCATTCATCGAGATATCAAATCAAACAACATATTACTCGATGATAATTTTGAAGCACATGTTGGTGATTTCGGATTGGCAAAGGTGATTGACATGCCACAGTCAAAATCCATGTCTGCTGTTGCTGGGTCTTATGGATACATTGCACCAGGTAATTCCATCAAATCATGTTCTAAATACTTATAATCAACCTGCATCAGATGTGGTACAATGGGAAAATTTTCTGGATCATATTCTCTCTATTTATTTTGCTTGACATATATAACTCATTTATGGAGGCCTTTTAGAAGATTGTGTCAGGTGCTATTAAGCAACAACGTTACCAATCCTAAGCTTGAAATATGAAATGCTGAGGATCTTGGAGGAAGATTAGAGAGAGATATTGTGTTTTTTCTATAATAAATTAGCCGGAATCTTATTAAAGATGGGATTGTTATTAGCTCACACTCGTTCTAGGATGCAGATAATGGAGAATCATACGAGTAAATTACCTGAGACGCCTGGGCCGATTAAAAATCTCGGTGCCGCCCATCGATAGTAATAGAATTCTGTGCAACCCTGAACATAATATTCATTTTTCGCAATGCTTTCCAGATCTGAATAACTTGCATCATCACCCAACACCGGATGCATTAGCCACGAAAATAATTGGCAGAGATGAGTTCTCATGAAAACTGACCTCAAATTTGTCGCGTAGATCGTAACAATGAAACAACGAAAGTAGAAACATATCGAAATACTAATGATTCTGGCTGTAATGCCTTGCAGAATACGCGTACACAATGAAGGTTACAGAGAAGTGTGATATCTACAGCTATGGTGTGGTCCTTCTGGAGCTGCTGACTGGAAGAACACCTGTGCAGCCATTAGAGCAGGGAGGGGATCTGGCCACCTGGGTGAGGGATTACATCAGGAATCATTCATTGAATTCTGAAGTTCTTGATAACAATATGAACTTAGAAGATAAGACCATAGTTGATCACATGATTATAGTTTTGAAAATTGCATTATTATGTACAAGCATGTCTCCTTTGGATAGGCCTTCAATGTGGCAAGTGGTTCTGATGTTGATTGAGTCTAGAGAGAGGGTGCAGGGCTCTCCATGCTCTCCACTCTCCTACCACTCATCAAAGGAGGATAACTAATGTAATTTTTTTTTTTTTTTTTTTTTTGTTGTTGTTGGTATCTCTAGCTTTTTTAAGTTATGATTTGTTGCTCAAAGTTGTTTGCAATTTTTTTTTTGTTGTTGGCATGTTGTTGCTTTTAATCAATTTTATCTTAAATTTAAAATTAAAATTTTTGATTTTGAATCGAATTTCATTTAATTGGTTACTAAATATTAAATATAGTTATAGATAAATATTTCTTAAATAAAAAATTAATTATAGAATAATAATAAAATATACCACAAAGGTTTTAGAACTTCTTTAAAAGGTTAGTGAATTTTGATTTCAGTTTAAACTTGGTAGCTTTAGTTTCGATAGTTTCGGCAATTAAAATTCAATCGAAATTTTGTAGAAATGGTTAAAGTTTATTTTTTTAAAAAAAATAATATTCAATAATTATATTAATAAATTTAATTTAATTTTATAAAATTTAAATAATTTATAGAAAAAAGTAAAATTATTATTACCAAAACTATCTGAATTATTAAAACTGTTGAAAATAATATTGAAATCGAAATGAGAATTGAGTTTTAAAACCTTCATATGATTTTAAAATACTTATTATGTAATAATTATTTATTATTATGAAAAATATTTAATTATAATATGAATATTTAATAGAATACCTTTATTATAGAATGTATATAGAAATACATTTATTTATAAAAATATATTTCTATATTGAATGAATAGCTTATCTTTATGCATCTGTTTAAGATAGATTGTAGTCTCATAGGGACACCTAATAGCATATTTCTCATCTCTTTGATATTCTTATGATGCTGATTAAAAATTTATTTGATTAGAAATTATTTATCATATATATATTTATACTTTGAAATTATTTAATATTTAATTAAAATAATTTATTAATTAATTTTATTATTTACACTTTCATTCCATATCACGTTTTAAAGAAACAATTCAATGTGAGCATTAAAGCTAAATTCAATGCCATTTAACAAGAGCATTAAAGCTTGTACATGCACTGAAGCCATGCATGTGATAATTGAACTAAAAAATTTAAAATGGAATGCAACATAGCCAAAAAAATATTGATTTAAAATGAAATATATCCATTTTAAAACATGTTCAAAAAAATAAAAAATTCTATACATTCCCTTTTACTCATATAAATAAATTAGTTAAAATAATGCAAATTACTCATTTTTATTTATACAAATATCTTTGAGCTTCCTTGAGAATTATATCATCGTAATTTTTAAATAAAATAAAAAAGTATAGTGCTCAGAATAAAATTAAAAAAAAATCAATTTTAATATTCAATTTATAACAAAAACTGGCCAGTAAAGTTGTAGATATAATTATTTTATTAAGTTTAAAATTATTTGATTTTATTTTATTAATAACGCTAGCATTTAACATACATAAATAAATAGAAATTTTCTAAAATAATTATTTTAAATAAATTAAATTTATTAACAAAATAATAATTCTTAAGAACTTGGTGCTTATGAACATGTAAAAAATAAATAATATAAAAAAAGTTCATCAATAAATTAATCGAGTTGGCTGTAGTGTTGAACTTGAACCCACGGTTTAATATCTCAATTAGAGATGTAAATGAACCGTGCTGAGCCGAGTGGTGGTCTACTCACATTCATACTCGTTTACAAAAATTAAGCTCTAGCTTATTTCGAGCTTTATTAAAGTATATTAAAGATATTAATGCATTCATGAACAAGCTTATTAACGTGATCCATGAATTTTTTTCTTTATTGAAAAGGCATACTAAATTTTCTAAAAAAATATTACATCGAGTTTTATAATTAACGAGTATGTTCGTTAACTTCATACGAAAGTTCACAAACTATTAACTAGCCAAATGCTTATATATTTATTTATCAATCGAGTTTTTAAAATTATATTCAAATTTATTTGTTAATGTCGATGAACCAAATATAAAGGAGCTCTTATTGAGCTGAGCATCGAACTATTCATAAAATGCTTGGTTCATTCACAACCCTAGACTCTATTTCATTTTTTTATTTTACATACAAATGTAAAATATTAATTTTGTTAGTTTTAATAGTTTTGATATTTTATTCCAAAATTTAGATTTTGAGAAAATCTTATTTTAAAAGTACGAGAATTTCAGCCAAAACTTTATATTGAAGTTGACCAAAACTAAATAAAACTAATAAGATTGATCTGTTTCGATGAAACTTAATTAAACCGCGATGTGTTACAAAGAACCTGCTGTGGCACGACTTAAATACATCTGATAAGAAATATTTATTGTTTTAAATACAATTTTATGTATGAATTCGGCTTGTTTATATTTCGGAACAATTATATTTATATTCGTGAACAAGTTTGTCTAAAATGTGATAATATGATCAATATTACGTACTTAAATTTACATTAAATAAAATAACATAATATCTATAAAATATAATTAACAGAACTAAATTAAAAAATTATAGTTATCATGATCTAATCTTATGCTTTACTATTAAAGATAGTACCAAGCTGCTGAAATTATAGCTTTTTTATTTTACCCTTATTAAAAATTAAAAATTTTAATTTAACCTTTTATTATCTATTTTAAAATTTTCATTAAAAAATTACACACAATCTTTCTCTCTTTCTCACTCGCCACCCCTAGCCTCCTTCTCTCTCTTCTGAGCCGCCCACCACTCTTAGATATAATAAATTATATGATAAATATAAATTAAATATATATTTAAATTAAATTAAATAAATTATTTTTAAATTAAAAGAAAATTAAAGTGAATGTAAATTAAGTATAATATGCGTAAATTTAAAGTGAATTTCAAATTATAATAATAAATAGTCTTTAATTTAATAAAATTTAAAAATTTTATTAAAATAAATACTAATAATTAAATTTTATAAAATTTTAAATACTAATATTAATAATAAAATAACATTCAAATATTTTATCATATAATTTATTATAAGTCGAATGAAATTAAAATTAATTAAAATATTTAACCTCAATTCATATTTAATTTAGATTAAATTAATTATAATTATTTTATTAAATATTTAATTTATATTATTTAACTATTAAATTTGATTTATTTTAGTTGATAGATTAACATATAAATATTTATATGTAAATTTGAAATTTATTTATTATGATTAAGTATAAATTAATATTTTAATAATTTATATTTTTATCGTGAACTATTTATATACAAAAAGTAAAAAAATTAAATATACAATTTGTAATTTTTATTTAAATTTTATCATAAATATATTTATATTTAAAAAATATCAAAATACATACGAGTGAATTTAAAATAAAATTTAAATTGAGACGGTGATAATGCCTTTTAATTTGATAAAAATTTAAAAATTTAACTGAACCAGGTACTCATAATTAAATTTTATAAAATTTCTAATTACTGACATCAATAAAAAATAATATTTAAATTTTATGTTATATAAATTTTTTTTTAAAAAATAATTTATAAACTTTTATTTTTATATTTTTAATATAATTTTAAAGTCATAAAATTTTTAAGTTAATTCAATCGATTAATTTATTAAAATATTTAGTTGTGAGTTAAATTTAATTAATTAAATTTATCTTTCATAATTTTCTTTGATCAATTATCTTTTGGTTGTTGAAGATGATGCATAAACTGAATTTTTTTTTTCATTTTTACTCATTTTAAAATTTTCAAGTTAATTAACCGATTAATTATAAATTAAAATATTTAATTCTGAATTAAGTTTAAATAATTTAATTTTATTAATTTTTAAAATTTAAAATTAATTTTCAAATTTAATCGCATTTATTAAATTTATCTTTCATAATTATCATTTGATCAATTAATTTTTTACTGTCTCTTAATATAAATTAATATTTAATTACTATAAAATTAATTTAATAAATATACGCAAATAATTTGTTAATATTTTCTTATTATATCTATTTTTATAAATATAGTATAATAAATTTATTTAAAATATATATTAGTATAATTAATTTTTTATTTTTTATAAAAAATTACGAAAAAAATTTCAGGCAAATTTTGCATGAACAATGCTAGTAACTTATAATAACTAATCAGACTTTGAGAAAAATGCCATTTTTTCCTAATAACTCACCAATATATCAAGTTATTAACCGATCATAATTTAAATATTTAATTCACGAGTAAATTAAAACTTAATTTATAAGATAATTCAGTATATCAAGCTTTTAAATTACAATTAATTAATTTACTAATCAGTTATTGGGTCTTTATGATAGAACTCGAATCTTAAAGATGGTATTATATTCTTATACACAAGGTAACGCCAGTACAAAGAATATATATATATATATATATATATATATATATATATGTAATATATGCTTTTAAATTACAATTAATTAATTTACTAATCAGTTATTGGGTCTTTATGATAGAACTCGAATCTTAAATATGGTATTATATTCTTATAACGCCAGTACAAAGAATATATATATAAAAATAAAAAATAACTATACAAAATAAATTGAGTTTTATGCACATATAATCTGATATGATGTTTCACCCAAATTTAATAATTTCTATTTTAGGTAGACTGTTTTTTAAAAAGTTAAGACATACATATTATTATAAATAATTATATTTAAATATTAATTATAGAAAAGGCTTTTTTATATGTGTGGGATTGTATGATTTTTAATATTATGACACTCAAATAAAATTATGTTTAAATATAAATAAAATATATATCTAATATTTTGTGCATATTTATTGACGTGAGATGTAGAGGATCCTAAGAAACACAAAGAGAGAGAGTCCTGAGAGATGGCGGCACGCAGAGAGCTGAGTATGTCGGTTAGAGTTTAGGCAAGCGAGAGCATCTAGAGCAACACAGAGATTTAAGGTGGTTCAGGGAGGAAATCCCCTACATTCACCGAGCGGTTAGTGAGAGCTGATTTTCATTAGAGAAAGGAAGAGGGTGGTCCAAGAGACCAATACAATGAGCTAATCAGAAGAAAAAAAGAAAGAGAGAAAAAGCTCCTCAGTCGGGGCTCCAATACAGTAAAAAGCAGGAGGACACCGGAATTGCTTGTATTCGGGATGTCCTGGTTCTTGTGGTTGTTCTCCCCCTCCTCCCTTTCTGTCCTCTTAGTGGCTTTAAATATTGCTAAAAAGAGTACTTTATTCCGAATTTTCTAGAAAGAAAGGAGCTAGGCCCATCTTGATGGTCCCTCAGCTGTCGGCCACTGGTGGAGAGCTTTATCCTCCATGATAGTAGTAATTCCTGTTAGACCCTTATTTTAAGGACCAATTATTCATAAAATAAGAGGAGACTTACAGTCAGAATCACAAAACAGATTATAAGAAAAAAACATTTTTATTCATCTCATTACAGGATTACATAAATTCGAACACTAAGTAGGTCACCCAGAGTAACCTTAGATTAGAAAACTAAGAGGTAAAACAATTAAACTGGATAAGGGTAAATATCGGTGGGACCATACGAGATATAGGAAAACATCTTTTCTGGGATTTTGCAGTTTTCTCCTGGCAACAAATTATTTATCTGAAAAGTAACAGTCAGTCATGAAGATCGAGTAAACAACCTCCACCTTACCATAGGCTAGGTAAGGTCTTATAGCTCAATTTAACAACAGATCAGAATATCAGATTAACTTGTAACATCAACTTGTCACCTTATAATATCATCATATTTTATATTATGCATATATATTAATAAGTATAAATCTTATAATGATGAAGGATCAGAATCCACAGATATACATCACTAGTGTGACAATAGAAGTAGCAGATACGTCATCAGTGTGACAACAAATTTATCAGATACGTCACTAGTGTGACATCAGAATAATATGATGCAGGTACGTCTCTCACACGACGCCACGCATCCATAAGGTGGTTCGTCAACCACCGGGATCCCAGCGCATCATATCATCATATATCTCAGGATACATGTAATAATGCCTCCAGATTTTAAGTGCAAAGATAACTGCAGCTAGTTCCAAATCATGCGTAGGATAATTGACTTCGTGGTTCTTTATTTGCCTAGAAGCATAAACTATAACTTTTCCACCTTGCATCAGCACACACCTTAATCCCTTCTGAGAGGCATCACTATAAACAACAAAGTTTTCGGACGTTGAGGGAATAGTTAAGACAGGGGTTGTAATAAGAAGTCTTTTAAATTTCTGAAAACTTTCATCGCTGGCTTTTGACCACTCAAATCTTACAGTCTTTTTAGTTAATTGAGTGAGTGGTAGGGTGATCTTCGAAAATCCTTCTACGAATCTTCGATAATATCCGGCTAAACCAAGAAAACTTCTTACTTTAGTTACAGTTGTAGGCTTTGGCTAATCAGTGATAGCTTCAATTTTGGATGGATCTACAGCTATGCAGATGAGCTAATTATATGCCCTAGAAATGTCACTTGTTGTAATCAAAATTTACATTTGTTGAGCTTGGCATATAATTTTTTATCCCTCAGTGTCTTCAAAGCAATTTTTAGATGTTTTTCATGCTCTTTTTTAGCTAGAGGAATATATAAGTATGTCATCGATGAACACAATAATAAATTTATCCAGGTAAGGTTGGAATATTCGGTTCATAAGATCCATGAATACTGCAGGAGCATTAGTTAATCCAAAAGGCATGACTACAAACTCATAATGGTCATACCTTATTCGAAAAGCAAATTTTAAAATATCTTGTGCTCGAATGCATAGTTGATGATAGCCAGATCGTAAGTAAATTTTTGAAAATACCTTAGCATTCTTCAACTGATCAAAAAGATCGTCTATTCTAGGCAATAGGTATTTGTTTTTAATAGTAATCTTATTCAACTCCCGATAATCGATATATAATCTTAAAGAGCCATCTGTCTTCTTGAAAAATAATACAGGAGCACCCCAAGGAGACACACTAGGTCGAATAAATTCTAAATTAAGCATCTCTTGTAATTATCTTTTCAGTTGTTGTAGCTCTTTAGATGCCATTCGGTAGGACGCCTTTGATATGAGGGCAGATCCTGGGATAGTATCTATAATAAATTCCACATCTCTCTCCGGCGGTAATCTAGGAAGTTCTTCTGGGAAAATGTCTGTGAATTCTCTAACAATTTTTATTCCATCTATTCTAGTTTCACTCTTTTGTGTCGATTCAATGTAAGCTAAATAAGCTTCACATCATTTTCTTAACAACTTTTGGCATTTTGCAAAAGATATAATAGGTAAGACATCTTTTTTTTCTTCGAAAAAGATTAAGTCTCCTTCAAGAATATGAAAACTTATCTTCTTGGCAGCACAATCAATCTCAGCATGCCAAGTTGATAACCAGTCCATTCCTAACAGCATGTCAAAGTCCTTTATAGCAAGGGCAATTAAGTTTGTAGGAAAGACGTGATCTCTGATGTATATTTTACAGTTTTGGTATATTATCCTATTAGCCAAAATTTTTCCTGAAGTTGTATTTACGGTATAAGATATGTCTAGCATTTTAGATGAAAACCCGAGCTAGAGTTTGTGGCCTAGAGTTTGAATCAGGCTTCGGTATCATTGGACAATCTTTCACAAAATGGTCTTTTTTACGACATCTAAAATAAGCTCTAGTACTCTTACAATATTTAAAAGTAGGATGATTATCTTCACAACTTTGACACTTCACACCACTATCTATTGGCATTCCTTCTTCCTTTATTTTCTTCTTAAAACTTCCCTCATGCCTCTTAACTTGCTCATAATGACACTTTTTCCTTTCACGGGTCAGCATATAAGAAGCAAAACTAGTCTTTTTGTCATCAGGATACTTAATAAATTCAAAAATTGTTTCCAATCGATCGATCCATTCCTCCGTAGCCAGAGGATCTGGACCTCCCGCAAACTGGGGTGATTTTTCCTTTCGAAAAATGCATATACGGTGCATCTCTAGATATCATTATATTATTCTCCCGATTTTCATTTATTTGGTTTTGTAGAGAATCAACTTGAGATTTCATTTTCACCTGGTAAATAACATATGTAAGCACATAAAATTAACACTTTATTTAGGAAATACTATTACATGCAGAGAAGTAGATTGCAAAATTTCCATAACTGAGTTTGGGTACACTAAGGTTTTGAAGATGAGGTAGGGCTTGGTTCAGGATTCTCTTCCGGTTGGGCAACGTCTCCTTAGTTTCCTTACGGGGAGTTGGAGTTGCAAGAGTCAACTCGAGGTTTGTTGGCTTTGAAAAGCTGCTTGAAGGTTTGGAGATGATGGGTAATATTTGGTCTGTGTTTATCTGAGTTTTTCTTGGTTCTAGCTCCACTGAATCATTTGGTGGCTTATAATGTAGACCAATTGTCTCGGTAATAGGCTTCCGTGGCGACTAAGGCAGTGAGTAGATGATCCAGTCGAGGAATCTCAATCATTGAGGCTTTGATTCTATCCCAATAAGAGGGTAAGGCTGTCAGTATACATTGTTTGGCCTCATCAGGAGTGATGTTACTTCCTCGGTAGTATCTAACCCATTCAAAAAGAAACTAGAGTTGGTCAAGATTAATCATCATAGGGATGTTAGGGTTCATCTTAAACAAAATAAGGCGGGTGACTGGGTCTTTCTGAAATCAAAGGCACAATGTCAATGGGTGAGGTAAAAGTTTTAAAGTAGGTCTAAGGTTATTTATAACCTATGCTGTGGCGTCCCTAGCCGTCACACTAATTTTTTTTTTCTAAGTTAGGGGAGAAGGAAGATTAATTCAACAGCGGAAGAAAACAAAGCTACTACAAGAGTTCACAATACTAAATCTTAGAATAGAATTAAATATCCAACTAAAGTAAATGAAACAGAACTACTATAGTCTCAACTGAACACATAAGTAAATGGTCACTCTCTAGGAAATAAGACAATAAACTATTTCTTTTCTTTCTTGACTGGCATTCTCCCCATTCTCGTGATCAAGTGCTCCAGTACCTGCCACGTTAGTGACAGAGTCTGTTAGAACAGACTCGTAGGTTGTACACTAACAAATCCTTTAAATAAAAATATTAAACAACAATAATAATAATAACACATTGACATGATATAATAAGAATAACAAACAATTAAACATATATAACATAGATTTTAATTAAGCATGCATGTATGATAAAGAAATGAAATAATACAGCATGAACAATAATTATGAAACAAACATAATATAATTTGTATAGTTAGTACAACATTAGCATATAAACAGAAACGATGAAATAAAATAAGTAACGAGCAAATTTCTTTTTATTACTTTCACTTTTATCTTTTGGGCCCGTGATTTCTCGTACTACGCCTCAGCTGCCTTTTACACATTTAGGGATCGTCATCCCCTAGCCCCGTAGGCAATAGCCCATAATGACAAAAATGTGAGGTCCTCAATCAGTTTTGGGAGTTTTCACCCCCTAGCCCTGTAGGCAATAGCCCATAATGACAATGGACGCCGTCGCGCCTATATATCATATGCTCGAGCTAAGGCAAAGAGAGATTTGTCATTCACTACTATAGTTTCAATTGGATAGGTATTCAGGTTTACGACATTTTGGTTACTCACATTAGGGGTTACGACAGTACGTGGGTGTGACGACTCAAGCTTGTTGGTTAGGTGGTTGTTACGGGAGGTAGCAGGGGGATTTCAGTTCTCGTTTTACCAGGACGGTTGTTCTACGCTCTCTCACCATATCAGTTTTTAATGCAGTTATCGGGTGTTTCTTGCGCGGGTGAGTTTGGGCGGTTTTACGGGGGTTCACAGGGTATTGAACAGAGGCGCGTATTATTGAATAGTTCAATATTATTCCGGAAAATGGTGTAATTGTCGTGTGAGCACAAAGTAAAGTCGTGTTTTACGACATGGTTGCCTGTCTTTTTACATCTGCGTAGGGTGTGTTTACTTTAGGTCAGGAATAGACAAATATCATTGTATTATATATTTTTCTTTATTGACTAAACAAATAGAGCTAGCAATTAATTCATAATAATTTACATGCACTATATATTATTCAACTTTCACAAAATTCTTTCTTATACCTCATATATCTCGATAATTTAATTTTTAGTTCATCTCTCCTATTTGAAATTAAATCTCTTAGTATATCCAGCAATCACCAATAAAAATAATCATGATATATTTCAAGGATATTTTAATCTGAATTAATAAAGATTATTAATCTCACATATTAATTTTGTGAACTCAATTAAAATTTAATAAGAGTTAATGAGAGCTAATAATATTAGATTATAATCCACATTTGAGCCTCATATTAAATATAATCAAATTGAATCATGATCAATCTCTAACATTATCAAAATTAATTTAATCATAATTCTTCAACTATCTCATAACTATTTGAAATATGTTTTCATAAGTCAACCTAGGTTCTTTCTAAATTAAATAATAATTATCATGCCTAAGGTAACTCAACTGGTTTGGACTTCTAATAATATAAATATATATTTCTTAAAGGATATTAATAAAAGATACTAATATAAATATGATATATATAATTCAAATAAATTCTCCAAATTCTCATTTTATATTAGCTAAATTCATTTTACATTAAGAAATCTCCATTTAATTTACATGTGATAATAGAATCTACTCTTTCTTTCAAACAGATTGTTTGATGTCAAGTTTCTCTATATTAAATCTTATCCAAATAAAGTTCTTTTTGAAGGAAGTATTTTATACATACAAAGTTATAGTATTAAATGTGTCCTTCTATTTTATATAAAATTTTATAATTAATCGAATTCTTTGGTAACTTCAAATCTTTATGAACTAAACTCGGTAAGAAAATTGAATTTCTGTCAGATTTTACTAATGATACCGAAATTCATACTTATAATTCAAATTACTCAGAAGTTTTTTCACAACAGTTGTAGGTAACTTCCAAGATCTAACTCACAGAAATGTCATCAAAATCCGAGATCATTTAGTACTCAAACTATATTTGCTACAGGCTCAAGATCGAAACAGAAATATTTCCAGCTAAAATATATAAACGTGTGTATATCTAAACAATTTTCTCTAATAGATATTTTTAAGCCATAAACGAAATTTGCAGTCATAAACATGAAGAGAATATCAGCCAATGTAAATATGAAATAAGATTTCCACATAATAATTTAATATTAAATTTCTTTCAATTCTTTGTCAATTTATGTGAATTTTTTAGATCTTTGATTTAATTTAAGTTCCCATAAATAGTTATGAGTAAATCTCTCTTACAATTTATCAAAATAACGTTTGGTTTTTTTCAAATTTTAATTTATATTGGGCTGAAGTTTTTAGAATAAACCTACTCGAATTCACCATGATTTCTTAGATTTTCCTTGAGAT